>CM037007.1:12031564-12339728 GCA_020826895.1 Aquilegia kansuensis
AATTACATTAATCCATCCATAATGATTGATGAGCTACTATATATACATATTACTCAAGGTCCACTTGATGAACAATAATACAATTTCATAAAGCATCATATAATTTTATTCTCTTTTTGTTGTGTATAAGCATCATAAAGCACTATAATGATTGATGAGCTACTATATGTTGTGTATCTATATAGTACAAAATTAATTAGTTTTTTTAAATTTTGCAGGTTTTTTTTTTTTGCTGGATTAGATTTTGCGAAGGCATTTGTCGCAGGTAACTTTGTTCATTATTTCCTTTAGGAAAATTAATTCTAATTGCTTACTTTTGTTATGTTAGTGGTTATTCTCTTTTCTTCCATGTGGGTTCAATGAAGTTTAATATTTATTTTTTATTTTTTAGAGTTTGCACATATCTTTTTGTTCCTAATTGTCTATATGAATGTTTGTTTACCTTGTTTTGATAGTTTATCAAATTATGCCTTGAATAAGCTGGATTCTGTCATGGTTTACTCTTATTATTGTTATGAGTTTTCTATAAAATTACATGAAAACTATAGTATATGCTTAGATGTGCCATATAGGGCTTTGCTCAAAATTCTATATAAGGTTGTGTTTGTCATGTTATATGGCCGAAGGCTAGTCTTGAGTTCATCAGCTGAACATTACTCGTTTGGTTTTGTTAACAAATATTTTCCGTTATGTTTCATTTAGGACTTCGTTTATTTCTTATTTTCGGGTATTGCCTTTGTGCTTAGACTATATTGTGGAGACATGTGATAAATATCTAGGTTTTGGATCTTATCTTTTTTGAGTGTATAAGATTCTTTGTTGTCTTGCAGGTTTATCACATTTTTTAACTCCGCCAATGCAATATATTGCATTGCCGGTCCCAAGCCCGGGAAAGGAGGAGGGAAAAATGGCAGCTCAGTGTAAAGGGGCAATGCATTGAATGACTGTACAGGTGAAGTCCTCATTTTATTAGGCTACGGTGGTCTTGCCAGTTGTCAATACATGCCAACAAAACTGTTCGTACCAAGTGATCCAGATATGTGTTTCTCAATTTGCTGTTGGAAATCATGTTGTTTAAGGTGTAAGTGCAGGCTACCTCGGCCTGTTTTAAGATTCTGTCTGTTTTAACTTTTAATTTTGTTGTTCAGGTGGATTATGATGAAGCCATCTTTTTATGGAGGGTGAATAGGAAAGATTTTTTTCCATGGACCATCATTTTCATTGCCCATTATTTCTTGGCATTTGAGATTGGCGTCCTTGTTGGAGTCAGTTTTTGGTTCAGTTGAACTGAATAGTTATTTTATATTATGCATTGTGGAGGTGCAACGATTTGTTCAGCATTAGCCAATTTAGATTATGCAGGGCAGGTGCTAAAATAATAATTTTTTTTTCTGCAAATAATTCTGATTTCCCACGGCTACAAACCGTAGCTAAATTAAATTTTTTTTTTTAAATTTTTGGATTTGCCACGGCTAAAAACTGTAGCTATTTTAAAAATAAAATTAATTTCAATATTTTTTTTCAAAAAAAAAAAATATTTGCCACGGACCAGGACCGTGGGTATATTGAAATTAGCCACGGTTGATATCCGTGGCAATTCCCACGGCTAATAACCGTGGCTAAAAATAGCTAGTTGCCACGGACCCGGACCGTGGCAAACGAATTAGCTACGCCCTGAACAGCCACAGTCTAGCCACGGCCGAAAACAGTGGCTAATCCTATTTTGCCACGGTTCCGATCCGTGGCAATTCTGTTGTATTCTTGTAGTGAATGGAGTTGCTGACTGGTTATCCAAACTCAGAGTCTCTACTTATGATTGTGTTTTTGCTTTTAATCCCATCCCTAGAGAGCTCAATGTAATAATTAGTAAGGATAGGGAGGGACATTTGTATCAGAGATCCTAATCATTTTTTGAATAAACAGGTTAGGGTCTAGGCCAAACCCCAGCTAAACTTCTAAAAAAAAAAAAAAAATTGTCAATTCTGGCAGCTACCACAAATCAATAATTATGGGGAAAAAAAAGTCTTTTTCAAATATGGATTAAAAATTTAGATGGTTTAGTTTTTTTTTGTCCATGGATAGTTGGAGAGGGAGACTCACACCACATATTATGCAGATTGCATCATGTTATTGCAGAGAATAGTTGCCTGTCTTTTTGAATGTAGTGTTCTGTTCACTGAGGTTTTCATGTATACGTGAGGTTTCTTAATGAAATGATAAAATGCCGAATATGAACCGCACTCCGCACAACTATGAATTAGGCCAGGAAACGAATTAGATATGTACGTAGTAATCCATATCCATGTCCGAATTTTTTTCGATATATCGTATCCATATTCGATTATCCGGATTCGATAATCCGTTTTTAATTTGAATCGAATATCCGAATTTATTTTCGGTTTGATTTTCTATAACTAAAAAAACTAAAAATGAGAAATTATAATAAAAGTTTTTGGATATATCCGGATTTTATAAATAAAAAATTTAAATTTTTAGGTTTTTGTTTTTATACATAATTTGATGACTATATTAGCCCTGTAAGATGGTATATTATTTGTACCATATCTGTTGTATTCGGATTTCGGTTTGTCAGATATTCGGATAAAACCAACCCAATTTTCTACCCTACTATGAATAAAAAATGTGCGTCATATTATACATTATCTACGTTGTAAGTTAAATATGCAAGGTAAAATGATCAAAAAAATACAATGTTAAATATGCGAGGAATTTTAGCAACACCATCATCAACAAGTCCCTTGACACCTCCTTAGTATCATCGAATAATTTTAGTTCTTTTTCTCTATCATAGTCTGATTGAACTTTCAGGGGGGTTCACTCATTGTAGATGTCATTATTGTACCGATTCAAAGAAGAAACAAATTGTATTTTATTTTTAGTTACTGGCTAGAATTCAAATGGAATAGTATTCAAAGATAGGCTTTGGCTTCTTGTTGGTAAAGTCATAAATAACAACCAGGTAACGTCTCAAGCGAGACTTTCAAAGGTTTTATTTTCCTAAGTTTCCTACAATTCTCCAAATAATGCCAAGTCCCATGAAGAATCTATGGGAAATATTTTGAGTGGTCAAGAAATGTGTATATGAATGAGAAATTAAAGTCCTAAGTTATCCATGGATCATGGCTAATTTGTGTTTAGTAGATAACTATGTATGCATTTCACATACATTGTATTTGATCTAACCCATCCCAATTCCTAGTGGTTGTGTATTTCCTCAATGGACAAGTACTTTGTAAACACCTATTATGAATAAGTGCATCTGTTCCCAACACACGTGTACATTGTATTGGGTCAAATGTCTATTCAAATAGACATTGCATAGACATGTATCTTTTTGAAAATGTGTCTTTCCTACTCCCTCTGTCCCAAATTGGTTGTCCTCTCAGAATATCACACAGTTTAAGAAAACACCATTTAATGCACATAAAACTAACCATATTCCACTCACCAATATTTAATGCCAATTAATTAGTCAACATTAACTACTTTTGTTTGAATAATTAATTTTAAAATGGGGTAATCTAAGAAATAAAGTAAATTAGTTTAAGGGGGAATTTGTCAAAACTACACTCGAACATTAACCTTATCAAAAATAAATAATTTGACATAACACTACTTTGTTAACTATTTGGTTAGCATTGTGTTTGCTGACTAGGATACTAATATAATGTACCATTACCATCTATTGAGAATTTTCATTTTAGGCTCTATTTTTTTTTTTAAACTGTATATCTAGTTTGTGTGTTAAGTCTAAACAAACATGCCAATGCTTACACTCTGTGAAGCAAGAACAGAGAGCATGCATGGAAAAAACAATTTCAGCAGTAGATTTCAAATTGACACTACTACTTCTACTACTATGATTTGCTGTTGATAGTTTGATTTGCAGTAGTATATACTAAAGCTATCTTATATCAATTGCAGATTAACACTAAAATACCTGGTCATTTTGTTTAGAACACTTATCCTGATTAGGTTCAATATTGAATTATTGACTAATAAATTTTGTGGCAGTACTTCAGAATTAACATGGCTCACCATTTCTTCAGATTAATACTTTAAAGCATATATAGTTGTCTGTATAGTATCTAAAGGATTTAGATACGTATCGGCGTAGTAGTATCAAAAGTACACGTACCGGACAATACACTATGTGTATTGTACGATACGTCCGTATCATGTATCGTATCGCGTATCAGACGATACAGTGATTCACGTAAATTTATCAATAAAAACTATTTTTAACTCATTTTTTTGCCAATTTTATTGTTTTGTACATCCTATAAATCTCATTAAACACTTTATAAATACATAAAGACTTAAAAATATCGATTTTTAATATAAAAAGAGATATGTCACAGAAAAAATAAAATTTTATATTTGTCGATTTTTATTTAGGGTAATTTCCCGAATAAGCACAGGTTTATAACATTTCTTCCCAAATCAGCACATTTGACTGCAATCTTCCCCAACAAGCACAATTTCGGTTTGACTTGCTGAATTTTTGTCTTTTAGCATATTTTGTTTCCTATTATACCCTTTAGCCTATAATCATTTGTTTTAATAGGTTTTCAATAGGTTTACAGTAGATGTGACATCTGAGATAATGACATGACAGTAGATTACAACCATTGGATCATGATAATAAGTTACAGCCGTTGGATATAATTTCCTAATTCCTATCCTCCACAAGTGATGTTATTTCCTCTACAATTTGTAATTTTAAACAAGCATCTGCTACAGTAAACAACAGCCACTCAGCGCCACGTGTCATTAACCGTTGGGTTTTAATTGGGCGGGAAAATCGAGCGGGAACAGGTAGAGTGATACTTAACCTAGGGTTTTCACACCGATTCAGAATCCACAACCACCCACCTCTCTTCTTCTTAAACCGATTCTTCTTCCATTAAACTGCTCATAACTCTTCTAATTTCTTTCCCATCTTCCATTTATACACAATCATCTTCTAATTTCTACACAATCATCTTCTAATTTTCCATCTTCCATTCTAATTTCTACATAATCATGCCGAAAAAGATTGAAGGCGTTGAAGCAGCAGAAAATTTAGCATCACTGTGAGATGCTCACCATCTAAGTTTGAAGCCCACTATCTAAATCCAAACGAAAGATTGCCCCCCAATGAGTTAGAATCTTTTCAAAATTCCCCTTTTGGGCAGTTTTTGAGTTTGGAGGGACAAGAAAAAATCGCCATGATAACTTCGGTAGTTACAGAAATTGTTTCAAATAGGGTTGGTCGACTGAAGTATTCAATTGGGGGTAGAGTGATTGAGTTCAAAATGACAGATCTTGCTTTGATTTTGGGGCCTTTGAAATTTGGGCATTTACCTGTTGATTTTGTTGTTAGGAAGCAAACTGAATATAGTGCTTTCAGATCGAAATACTTCCAGAATAACCTACACATCAGAGATTCTCATATCCTTGATGCAATTAAGGAAGCAAGAGAAGCCGAAGATGCTCATCCAGATGATGTCAATAGGTTGAACAGGTTGTATTTTCTTGCAATTTTTCTGCTTGCTGACTCATCCAAAACAATTGATGTAAGGTATGTCGATCTTGCTGAAAATTTGGTCGATTTTGATGATTTTCCATGGGGTACTGCTGCATTCAAATTGCTTGAGAGCAATTTAGAAGATGTGTATACCAAAATTGTTGATGGTGTACAAAACTATTGTATCAATGGATGTGTGTTTGCATTCATTATTTGGGCATATTTGCATCTTCCAGATCTTGGTCCCAGAAGCATTCCCAACTCTCCTTTTCCAAGGATGTTAGGATGGTATGATTTGCCCACTAGGAACAAATCAAGGGACAAACTTCTGAGAAATTTCACCCCAAGAAAGGCTTCATCATGTGGCCTATCCACTTGATATCACTCTGCAGGAAAGAGCTGCAGCAAATTTACAAGTGGTTGAAGAAGTAAGTCATCTTTATGTTGCTGTTTGTTCAATATCCCCTACTTTGTTCTCTTTTTCCCTCTACAGATATATACTTATCCGTTACATGTTAATTCCAGTTTCAGGCTCTTTCACAAGCAGAATATGAAGAGTCTGCTTCTTCAAGGCCAGTTTCTAGATTAGTTCGTCCATCCCAGCACTCATCTGCAACAACAAGTTCTGGAAATTTTAGTACACTGAAAGAAATGCTCTTGAGGCAATTCTCAAAGGAGTATTGGAAATGGTATGTTGTTACTACTACTTGAAATTCTATCTGAAACCATGAATAACTTATCTTCTTTATAGGTTTCTTACTTATTACATTGAATACATATATTCTACAACCTCTAGTTGATCATTATTAATATGGTTTGGTATATCGTCTACATTGATATTATTTTCCTCTATGTTATACAGTTCTATCCGTTACCTTGTTTCTGTATACTCTTTATAATTTGTTAACATAATATACTCTTTAAACTTTACATGTTGTTGAATTTGAATGAAGTCATATACAAAAAACTTTAAACCTTGAAATGTTGAAACCTTGAAACCTCTATAATTTGAATGTTAACATAATATATCCTTTAAATATTTGAATGACGTTTTCTATAATGTGGGTTTATCCTCTACAATCTTATTGCATTATTTTTGAAGGGTCGTGAGGCAGGGATGGTTTCTGACAAAATCAGTGATGCTGATGTGGCTGTTAAAGGGTGTGTTTGCACAGATTGGTAAGGGGGCATCAAAGAAGACAAGTAAAAGTAAGAAGAAGATAAGTTCCCCCTCAAAGCCAACTCTCAAACCCAAATCAGTCAAAAAGACCAATACTTTGCCAAGTCCTCCAAAAAGGGCAACCAGATCAAGTATTGCATCCCAAGTTTCACCAACAGTTTCCCAAGTTTCACCAACAGTTTCAACAAGGAAACAAACAATTCCATCCAAGAAAACCAATGTTTCACCCAAGAAACCCATTGTACCAACCAAGAAAGTTAGTGCTCTACCCAAACCTATTAGGAGGGTGAAGATGCCTCCCAAGCAGAAACCCCTCGAGCCACAACAGTGAGTGATTCCCCACAGCCCAAAATTATTGATTATAGAAGATGGAGGAAGAGCCTATACCAGCACAGACAACAGTTAGAACCACCAGGAGTAAAAGCTCTTTGTCTTTTGCTTATGAGGTAAAAAGAAGGGAACCTCAACCACCAAAATCTGAAGGGGATAAGGGGATAAAGAGGAAAAGATCAGAGGAGGGGGAGAAGGATAACAAGAAGAAGAAGAAGAAAAATTCAAAGAAGGGGGAATCTGAAGAAGTGGAGAAGAGTAAAAAGAAGATGTCCATTGTGGATATGGGGAAGCAGGATGAAGATAAGGCAGCTCCACAGAATGATGAGATAGAAGAGGGTAAAAATACAGTAGGGGGGAGTGATGATGACATGTTACCATTAGACCGACATTTTCCGTGTATGATTTTAATGTTGAAGAACAAAATGACCAACAGGCTGGAGAGAAACAGATAGAGAAAGAAGAGAAAAAAAGGAAGAGAGCAGAGATGTTGTTTCCTGTTATAAGGCATCAACCTGAAAGGAAGGTTAAAGGTGATGCCTTTGATCTTAGTTGGAGGAAAGAATTAAGAAAGAGAAGGGAGGCAAAGAAGCTGAAGGAAAAAAAGGCAAGGAAGATACAGTCAGATGATGATGAAGTCCCCAGCAGTAAGAAAGTAAGAAAGTTGTCTTTCTGGAGTGATGATCATTCATCAGATGACCAGGAGTCCATTGTGGATGTATTGAATAGCCTGAGAGGTGTACCTGATCCTCTAGCCAAGGCAATGTCAAAACTCCAAGGTCTTTCTGTACTGATGGGCGAGAAAGCTGAAGTGAATGAAGAAGGTAAACCTAATGATTCAAGTACAAAGGATGGCGATCCTTCTGTATCCGCTACAGAAGATACATTGTCTGCTAGAAAGGAGGAACCATCCGCTACACCGACAAAGGTAACAACAGATGAAACCGAAACGGCTACAACAGAGGTTTCATCCGCTACATTGTCTGGTTCGAAGGCTAAAGCATTGAGGCATCTTCTACAACTGTTGAATCTGCTGATAGTGAAGAAGAAGATGATGATAAGCAGGATGATGATTCTGATGATGATAAAAAGATGGTGGTAAGGAGGAGGATGATAAGCAGGATGAGGATGAAAAAGATGATGGTAGGGAGGATGATGATAAGAAGAATGATGATAAGAATGATGATGATAAGAATGATGATAAGAATGATGATGATGATGACAATGGTGGATGTGATCATCATACTGATGTGGTGGTTAATAGAGAAGATGTACCTCAACAGTATAGACTTGAAACACCTACTGCATCAGATATTGAGGAGTCATCAGGCAGGAAGAGTGTTCTCATTCTTGGTGTAAGTGAATCTGATGATGATGAGAAGGATACAAAATTTGACCTGCAAGCATTAAGAGTGGCAAAGAGGGAAAGGGAAGCCAAAACTTATCAAAACATGGAGGCTGGTGAACTTTCTTTGGGCCTTAGGTGTAATGCAAGGATGTCAGAGATAATGAAAGAACCATTCTTCAGTAGACAAGTGGAACAGGATGATACAAAACTTTGTCACTACTTTTGGAGTTTGGCTTCTGACCCAAAGTGGAGTAGAGTCCCCATGAGAAGTTATGGTTTTCTGGCTTCATGCTCAGTGAGTGCTTACAACACACTCTACAAAGGTAATTGGCTTAATGATGAGATTATTGACATCTATCTCAGGCTGCTCATTCGTTGGTATGGTACCATGAGGCCACATTTCTTTAGGGATGAAGATCAATATGCTATTGTTTCAACAGTATATCTACATGTAAGTACCTTGTTCCCTTATTCTACCTAGTAATTATAACTTTCAATTCTGAGCTGTTTGAAGAATTATTTTTCCTTTTTGTAGACCAAAATCAAGTGTGATGTGATCCCTGAATACGACAAACTGATGAAAGATAAGAGTTTTGCCAAAATGAATCCTCAGGAAAGAGTGACATCTGGGCGTTTCCAAATTTCATCAGGCTGTACTTCAATTGTTGATCCATGGGTAGGTCTCAAAATCAAGTTCACCCTGTGAAAGCAAAGGCACTTCTCATCCCATTACAGGTATATTTCATACTTTCCTCCACAACCTCTACATGTCGTAAGTTATCCTCTATTTTATTATTTCTATTTGCCACTAGTGATATGTATATATGTGTTATTTGTAGGTGAATGATAACCACTGGATTCTGCTTTCTTTCAATTTAGTGAGAAAATTGTTAGAATCTATGATTCTTTGGGAATGACAAGGGGTATACCCGAATTGAGAAACATGGAAAAGTTTTTGCCATATGTTGTTTTTGCTGCTGATCCATCACAGGTTCAACTGAAACTGGATATGAAGTGGAAGCATGAGTATGTCAAGTGTGCTGAACAACCAGATGGTTGTAGCTGTGGCTTATTCCTCCTTGCCTTCGTCGAATGCGTGCTTCGAGGAATACCACCTCAGTTCGATGCAGATCCTCTTCAGATGCGCTATCGTATTGCCAGGGACCTAATTGATATAGGGGAACCTCCCTCCTCCAAAAACAAGGGCAAAGTTTAGTTATTTGTTGTTTGTATTGTATGCTATACATTTTATTTGGTTGTTTGAAGACATGTTTATATGGTTGTTTATGAACCCAAAGTTTTTTATGTGGTTGTTTATGAATCTATGTTCATGGTTGTGAATGACACATTCTGTTCTTATTTGGTTTATAGGTGAACCTATATTGTTCCTGTTCTTTATGTTTGAATTGTAGAGGATACACAAATATATGGTAGCCGTTAGGTAGTACAAACATAGAGGACAGCACTGCAATGCACAGTAGACAATCTATGCAAAAAACCTAACAACCAAATAAGGTAACACTCAAGTGTCACTGATAAAACATACGATAACAATAGTGTTTTCCTGTCAAAAATAGGTTGGATTTGAAGCCCCTACCCTTATATAACATGAAAATCAATACAAAATAAAATCAACGGATAACAGGCTATATGTAGAGGATATAAACATGTATGTGGAAGATACATTCCCAAAAAAGTACAAAACCCATTTCAGTACTTAGATTGTAGCTGAAACAGGGCTAAGTGGTGGCCCTTCACCAAATAGGGTGTGACTGAAGAGTTGATAGTCATCTATACATTCAAGACAAGTTGATTTGTTATGACCTCTGACTCTACACATTGAACATCGCCTACTCTGGACAGGGACACCCTCAGCTTTACCTCTCTTCCTGGCTGTTTTAGGACGCCCTGCCTTTGAAGTTTTTAGTGGTGGAAGAATTCTTCTTCTTTGTCTGTCGGTTGGCCATTCTTCCTTCCCTCTTGTGGGTGTCCATTCTTCTCTATAAGTTTCTATGTATGTTTCCTTCAAGTAGTACACCTCAACAAATTTGTATGGATCAAATCCAACTTCCTTTATAGCTGCCATGGCATGCTCACATGGTATCCCCATGGTTTGAAACCATTTGCATGTACATGTTCTTTTGTTGAGGTCAACCACACATGACCTTTTAAGCCCTCTAACAGTCCAAATACCTGCTGAAGCTCTTTCAAGTGTGCACTTTCTTGCAACTACGACATTGTGCACTATTTGCACTTGACACCATGTTGTGACAGATGAATTGAACTTCAAAGAATCATTGCGATAATCTCGATAATGCCTAATTACATTATCTCGTATCATTGAAACAATGGTAGTAACTGGCATCATTCTTTCTCCAATGATCATTTTGTTCCAGCTCTCCACATGATTTGTTGTCACAATTCCATATCTGCAAAATCAATGTAAAGGATAGAAACCTTATAGTACCGGATAGGAGTTGTATTGTAGCGTACACAGAAATATGTTAGCAAACTTACCTGGATTTCTCTTGGAAAGCACTTGCCCACTTTTCTAAAGGCCCAACATCCATAAGTTTTTCATGTGCTTTGGAGGATAGGACCCATATTCCTAGCATATTTCCCCAAAATTCTTGTTGGTTGAGGGTTTTTGCTGATTCTTGCACCAAGAACTTGATTTTCTTGTGACCAAACTTGCCACTCATGTGATAGGAACAGTACATATGGACAGCATTTGGCAAAATTTTAGGAACACCTTGGATGATGCTTTTGTGTCTATCAGATAACAAAATGAACTGGTGATCTACACCAACCACATGGTCCCTTAGTTTGGTAAAAAACCAATCCCAAGAATCATTTTTCTCTTTCATTACAACTGCGAAAGCGAGGGGGAACACATGGTTGTTGCCATCGACTGCAATAGCACTTAGAATTGTTCCAGGGTACCTCCCTTTAAGGAAAGTTCCATCAACAATGACTACAGGACGCAAGTTCTTCTTGTAGACCCTAACTGATATACCATATGTCCAAAGAAACATTCAAAACGATCACCTGGTCCAGTAAGAATATCAGTCACAGCATCTGGATCAACACTCATGAGCTCATGACTATATGTCTCAAGCAACTGATATGAGTAGCTGTAGCTTCCTCTTATCTGCAACAAAGAATAGATGTGAAAAACTATACTCTACACAGAAAACAATCTAGCCGATACTAGTGCCTATGGTAGCGACTACAGAAACAAAGTAGAAGATGCTATACCTTCATCAGTGCTTTCTCTTTAGCAAACCATGCAACTTTGTATGAAACTGTGGTCTCATAGTCTTCCTTGACCATCTTTACAAGTGTTTTAGGCTTTAAGTTTGGGTTATCCCTTAACTTTCTCATTAATACTCTAGAAACCCAATCACTATTTGCTTGGGGATTTGTTCCTCCAACTCTAAAATTACCACAAGAGTGGTCATCATTCATTCTAGAAATCTTCCAAGTGTTATCCATATTTCGTGTTGCGTAGACTCTCCATGGACAACCATCTGCTTTACATTTCCAAATCAACCTTTTTGTGTTGGTGCTTTGCCTGCGTATATCTTTTTCAGTCTTAATCGCGTAGGTTTGGAGGTCCCTTTCAAGATCATCTCGACTTAAATATACTATTCCACATGCAGGTCTAACATAATCATTGTGAGAAGGCTCTGTATGGGGAGCACAACCAACATTTACCCTAGATTTTGCAATGTACGCAGAAAAGATTTTGTCTAATTCACGTTTCACTTCATCGTTATCGCGGTTTTCCGTAACTCTTACATTCTTCTGAAGTGGCACATTGTTGGGAAATGGTACATCTGTATCAGGAGGTACAGTGGTCGGAGCTGGAGGGTTGTCTTGAAGTGGCACAGTGGTAGGAGTTGGAGGGTTGTCTTGTAGCGGCGCAGTGTTATGTTGTGGTTGATTGTTGACGTAATCCCCTACTCGAGCGAAACGATCCTCTAGATTGCACCGTATATCCGCTGCATTAGCATTTCTATCCATTACCACATCTTCGCTATGCACGGTTTCTTGTGTCGATAGATCACCGAACATTGGGTAGCTGTCATTGTACATTTCGTTCTCAAATTCTTGATCTTGGGTGTCAAGAATTGGTGTTTTCATCTCACCAATGCCTTCAGATGAAGATTGGATGACACCATCATTTTCATTATGAGATGGAGGAGGTGGCGTAGGACCAAACATTGGCTGGCTGTCAGTATACATCTCAGATTCAAACTCATCTTCAAGTCTATCGAATGAATTATAAGAGTAATCACTATTTGAGTCGAACACATCCTCTTCTGTATCCCATTGGCCTTCCTCACATTCACCCTCACTGTCATCATCCAATACTTCTTCTTGGCTTCTCTCTATCTCTGGATCTAATCTTTCTTCTACACTTTCCAATTCATCTGAATCCCCAAAACCATTATCCCTACGCATATCAGATAGAATCCCTGCTATGTCTTCAAGATTATCAAATCTAGCCGATATCGGTACACATATAGGCGATCCAGTTGCTGTTCTAGCCGATAAGGGAGTCAAGTTCATTGGAGGTTGAGGAATGTAAACATCATCTCTCACTTGAACATTAGGGGGAGGGGTTTCCAATAATAAAGGGTCATTTGAGTGCCCCTTTCCCTTTACAGTCACTTCTGGGTCTTGAGAAGGAGTTTCCAATCTATATTCATCAGGAACATGGAAAGGTTTTGTTGGTGTACAAAAAGAAGAGTAGTCTGGTTTCCTACCCAAGCCTAGATTATTGACAACAGGTTCAGGGAAAAGTTTGGTCTTCAAAGATTGAATAGTTTTGGGATTGACAACAGGTTCAGGGAAAAGTTTTCTCTTCAAAGATTGACTAGTTTTGGAATCCCCCTTGGGCAGCTCTCTTGGTATCTCACTCACTTGGCTTGAGGCTTCATTAGTCTCTGACTGTATCATAACTGGTGTTAAATGATCAACCACCCAAATAGAAATCACCATTGCAGCTGAATTTGTAATGTATGCAATCATTGCCATGTAATGATCTTCGCATTCAACCTTAGTTGGATTATTGTTGATTACAGCTCGCAATGACCAAGTTGTTCTTGGTGCCTTACATAAGGATTCAACCAATTCCAAGAAGTCTCCGTAGGATGTCTTGTTATTAGCGATCCTTATTTTTGACTCACCATGTACATATGCAATCTCAACTTCTTCAACTGTAACAACCAATTGCCCACCATATTGGAATATGATATTAAATGTGTTCTCTGCATAACATCAATTAAAATGGGTTTAATATCACATCTCTATAAACGAGTGTACTGAAGGTTTCGGCTATAATATCAGTATTAACGGTTACAGATGACAGTTTATCGTCTAGAAATTTAAGAATGTATGTCAAAGTGATAATCAGTACCACATGATAAACCCACTTTTAGATCTTCTAATCATTAGATAAAAAACTTCAAACCCCCCCATAAAAACAGAGACAAAGAGCCATACACAGTAGACACTAGTGATTTAAAGCTTGAAAACAACATACTAGAAACCCATAAACCAATTTCTGGGGTTTTCATACCCCCAACCCAAACATCAACTAGAGTTGAAACCCCACCCACAATTGAATGCTTGCATTTAAGCTGGTGGGTGTGTGTGTGTGAGTGAATACTTTAATGCCACTGAGATTGAAACCTAAAACAGACAACTTTAATACCAATGATTGGTATTGATGCCACTGAAATCAAACCCCCCGTTATCATTATAAATGAACAACCTTCAAACCTCAAAACTTACCAGGAATCTGAACGTTCATAACTTGCTTGCCCTTATTGTTTCCTTTTTTTCCCATGATGAACATATTACCGATGAAAACCCCAACGTCAAAAAAAAAAAATCGAAGCTTTACGACAAGAAGGTGAAGAAGAAGAGGTTATCTTCTTGTTCATTCTCTGCGATGAACAAAGAAGGTGAAGAAGAAGAAGAAAGGGTATGATAAAAGTTTTGGTTAACTTCTCTTTTAAGGTAAGACAGTTGTTTTGTCTTTTCTGGGTGGAGGATAGAGTAGTGTGTTGTGGAGGATTGAGAATGCTGGTTTCTGTGTTATTTCATCCAACGGTAGTAATCGAAGATGCTTTTTCATCTAACGGCGAGAGTTTAGTTTGCTGAATTGAATGAGGAGAGAGAAAAATCAGACAAACAGAAGATATGATGTGACGGCTAAAAGCTGTCATAAGGGTAGAAATGTCCGAAAGAAAAGTCAAACCGAGAATTGTGCTTGTTGGGGAAGATTGCAGTCAAATGTGCTGATTTGGGAAGAAACGTTATAAACCTGTGCTTATTCGGGAAATTACCCAAAATAATATTTGTATTTTTTTTTCCAGATAATTACATATTCTCGACGGACTTTATCTGTACTTAATTACATTTCCAATGGACTAAAACTATGGGAACAAATACCATTACCTACAAATATGAACCGTAGCTAATAAATGCCAATGGACACTATTTATAGTCATAACGTGTTATTGTCGACGGACAATATATGTACTTAATTAAATTGCTGACGGACCAAAATTAAGGGAACAAACACCACTACCTACGGTTCTTAATTGTAGCTAATGTAATAAATGGCGACGGACATTATTCATAGCCATAACATGTCATTGCCGACGAACGATATCGGTACTTAATGAATTTTCTGACAAACCAAAACTGTGGAAACAAACATCATTACCTACGGTTCTTAATTGTAGCTAATAATATAAATGCAGACGGACAATATCCATAGTCGTATTTAATTTTTGCCGACGGATATTATTTGTACTAAATCCGTCGGTAATGAGAATCAGTGTCGACGAACGTTTGCTACGGATTTCTTCTATACCAAAGTAATGCCGACGCCATCTACGTCGACGGTGTTGCTACAGTTTTAACCCATAGAGAAAAGCCTTTAGCTACAGACCAAGTCTGTCGACGTTATTGGTTTTTCTTGTAGTGCATGTAACATGGATAAAAGCTCTCTGGTTCCTAAGTCCTACATAATTCCACCTTCTTGGTTAAGCAATCTGTTGGCTAGGGACAATATGCTTTGTAATATGGTGAACTCATAACATTCTATCTATATATTTACAAAAATAAAGGGGCAAATTGGTGATTGCCCACCGGTATAACATAGCTACAGTTGAGGAAGCTCTCGGTAGACACTTTTCTTTGGTGATTCACCCTTTACTGTTAGACCTTTTTTCAATTCGCCCTTTACCGGTGGGCAATCGCCAGTTCAATGGTAAAAGAAAAAAAGTTCTTTCCTTTTACCGGTGGGCACACTGATTTTATAGAGAACTTTCCATTCTTTTCAGGCAGCCATATCAGTGTATCATCATATTGAGCTCTAGACAAGCTAAGCTTAAGGATCTCTTTAATTATGTACTTCAAATTTATCAATGTCATGTGTACAATTGTTTTTCATATTATTTCATAATAATGCGAGGGGCCTCACTGCTAAGTGTCTTTCAATATATACAAAAAATTCTAGGGCCACTAAAATCTCAGATACGGCACTGGGTTTCATTAATGATTCTTATCAGTCGGGATGTCTATTCGGTGGATATTAATTGGATCAAATAGTTTGTTATATTTCACATAATCTTTTTTTTTTTTTTTTTGTTGAAATAGCTAAATTTTATTAAATAGAAATAATAGGTTCAACAAACTCTAAGACATAATTTGGGAAAGGTCCCATGGCTAATTGAGCATGCGCCCATCTAGCAATGTCACGTGCTTTCCCATTACAATTCCAAACAAAAGAAACAGAAAAACAAGAAGTAAATGTAAAATGTTTCTGAAGATAGGCAAAGTCCGCCAAGCCAAGTCTTCAGTCTTGTTCCTCAGAACTTCCATAACATCTTTACAGTCCCCTTCTATTTTGATTTTATTGTACCCCTTATTGGGAGCTAAGATTGCAGCAGCTTCTACGGCCATCAATTCACCTTCCTGTCTAGATTCAGCTCTGAATCTTCTATATGCAGTTGCCAAAATGGTACCATGTGAAACCGGTATTCGGTTGTTTGACATTATTTTGTGACTTGGAGTGTCCGAGGTTATCTCGCCTTGATCTCATTATTAGGAATACTTTGATTTGTGAGCGTCGTCCCGAGTATCCTTTCTCTCATTCGAGTTTGTCAGTATGTTGTTTGGTACATTACGTACGTACCTAGTTAGGACGTACGTACGTTGAGTTAGACAAAACTTTTCTTTGATGTTAGGACGTACGTACGTTGAGTTCGACAGACTACTTTTTCCTTCAGGGACGTACGTACCTAGTTAGGGCGTACGTACATCGTGGTGTAATTTTGATATTTCGGCCCATTTTCTCTCTCTTCCAAAACCCTAACTATATATTGTTTTTCAACCAAAGAACAAACTAGTTCTTTGGCCGTCCAATTGAGGTGTTCTTATTGAGTTTGTTTAGGGTTGTGTTTTGGTGATTGAACTCATTCTTTCCTCTCCATTCATCTTCTTCTTCATTATTGATTATTGAGATCGGCTTCGAATCTTCTTGTGTGTTCATCAAGAAGTCGAGTGTCTTGTGCGTACATCAAGGTACTCTAGTGAAGTCAAGGTGTTAGAGATAACCGGTAGTGTCAACTCGCAGTGATTGCAGGTAGTTGATAGCACTGTTTGTGGAGTTTCACCATGTTCCCCTGCATCTATCAAAGGCTGCATCTGAGTTTATAGTTACACAATCTGCCTCTTCTGAGGGTTCAGAAAAATTAGTCCTACAGATACTTAAGTTGGAAACAACAACATTTTTTTTTTTTTTGCGAATGAGCTTGTGGCTCAATGGTAGCACCTCTCACAAAGTGGAGAGGTTGTGGGTTCGAAACACGTCAACAACGGATTGTTGATATAAGTTTTCACACGTAATTTAAAAGGGGTAGGGGTCCCCACAACCTCGCTTGCCACCCCCCCCCCCCCCCCCGCCAAAAAAAAACAAGCCAAGGACTTCCTTATTGCTATTCCTATGGAAGGGTTAGGACAACGCATGACAGCAGTGGAGTATCGTGCCATTCTCCGGTACAGTCTCATGATCCTGTTATTTACAGATGGGGACTTATGTCTTGTATGTAAGAAGAGTCGACTGGACGCTTTTGGGGACCATACTGTACACTGTAAGTAGTACCCCGGTTTTAAATACAGACACGATCATGTGCGTGATATACTGTATAATGTGGTATGACGAGCAGGAATACAGGTAAAGAAAGAGGCTCCGGTTCATTTTCTTACAGACCCGTCAGAAAGCAGATCAACACTACGCCCAGCTGATGTTTTGATATACAGTTGGTTAGAAGGGAAACATGCCTGTCCTCTAATCTTCTTGAGTGTGTTCTTAGCATTGTTTGAGTCAAGTGGTAGCCTCCTCAGCTTTGGGCAACTTCTCACTTCTATAGTTTGCAAGGATGGGAATGGCAATGCACTCATGCTACATATGGACTGGAGATTCGGCAAATAATATAAACTCAACACTTTGAGCTGTGAAAAAGTAGTATTTTGCATCACACAGATATCCTCCTCCTGATTCCTCAGAAGAAGATATTATCTCTTGAAGACTACTACAACTCCATATTTGTAGTGTTTGTAGATTTGGAATGAGATACACCCCCCCCCCCCTCATTTGAAAGTCGAAATTTGAGATACCCCCATTTGAAAAAAAAATTGAGATACCCCCATTTCAAGACAGAAGCTCTTTACAGCCGTAGGTTAGTCTTGAAATGGGGGTATCTCAATTTTTTTTTCCAAATGGGGTATCTCAAATTTCAACTTTCAAATGGGGGTATGTCCAAAAATCTCTTTTTCTTATTTAGTATATCTGTTGTAAAATGAATGAACTTATGAACATGTTAATTGTCTAGCCTGTAACTACTCTCTCTCTCTCTCAAGTGTTCTTTTGTTTTTAACTCTTCTGTTGGGACTTCAATTATGCCGACTATGTAATGGCTGCTGGTCATATTCCATAAGCAATAGATTGGCAGGTAACATTTCATTTATTATACATCGCATAATATTGCTGAGCATATTTAGAAGAATGTTTTGTGATTACTGATTACTAGTTGTATAGAATATGAACAACAAATGTAATGTTTTAGTACCACTGTGTCATCTTCAGTTCAAAGTAATACTGTATCCTCCCTGAAATTCTAAATCTCTGCCATAAAAGTCAACAGCTCCCCTGGAAAAACTTAGGGAATCAATCCACAATGGATCAATTGTTGGATGCTCATTGAAAGTTTGCTAAAGTTCTTATTGTAAGTAGTGTTTCATGGAGCAAAAATCCACTAAAGATGGATGTTGAGAAGTAAACAACAAGCATTATGAGTATGATTTTAGAAGCAAACATAGGCCCCATAACGATGTCAGGGCTTATTGTTTACTATGTGAATGTGCACGCCTTGCGTGCAACTGAGGTTGAGGAATGGTTATAAAGATGGAACTGAATATTTGTTCGTTTGATAGAGTACAGTAATATATTTAACCAAAAGGTGAAATATTGAAGTTGGTGTTGAAAGGTGGATTTTCGTTGGAGAAGTTGGATAATAGCTTCATAATTCAAATCTGAAAACAAGTATTGTATTTGAAACTTTAAATTATAGATTTTTAATGGTCAAAAATGGTTTTTTTTTAGGGTTTGTTGATATAAATTAATTTTTTTTTTGATTTCAAAAAACTGTTTTTTTTCCTTGAAACTGTGTTTCGAAACTAAATCTCAACTTTTTCATTCATTATTTCTTTTAAACTGTAGCTACATGTTGTAAAGATGGTTTTTTTTAAACATTTTTTTTTTCAAAATGACATTTTTTTTTTCAATTTTCTGAGTGTAGAATTGAAGGGTTATATGTAGGAGTAAGAATTTGTGAATTTGTGATAATGTTTACAAAATAGATTTCTATATTTGGTAGATGTGTAATTTAAGGATATTGTTATTTCAAGACTGTTTTAAGGCTTACGTTCATTTTTGTTGAATGATACTTTGTATTTGGTGTATTGATAGAAATACACATGTATTGATGTATTGATAGAAATCAATATGTATTTCAATACATTTTTTGTATGTATTGTTGTGTTTAGAACAATATATATGTACCCTGTTTTGAAATAAGTTGTGTTGTTGGTGATTTTCAGTGCAATGTCGACACGACTCTTAGGTTGGAGAGACTTTGTAATTCATTATCATGGTATGTGGTGGGGAACACTTCAAAGAGGTAAAGTGAAGATGACAGATTACAGTGGGGGATCCATAAGTAAAATATCTATTGAGGGAGATGATTGGTGCTTCATTGATTTGATGAAAGATGTGAAGAAGTTGTTAGGTAGATATGCTGAGCAAATGAAAGATGATGACATTGACATATCTTATGTATTTAAGAGTGACAAATGGAGAATTACGGCTGATGATGAACTTATGGACATGTGGGGAAAAATTAAACCAACCAGAGACAAGAAATTTCATATCTTTATTAGTGTTATGGTTGTTTCCCCAAGTGTTTCTGCAGGATCCTTAGATGTTACACAAACTGTCTCTAATGTTGTATCCCCTGTGAGAAAGTCACCTAGATTCAATCCTCACATTAGTAGTCCATCAACTCCCTCCTGAATTAATCTCACCAAGACTTGTCAGAAAGTCACCAAGGTTTTCTCAAGCTACAATTCCCACTACTCCCAATGCTCCTATTCCTCTTACTAATCCTAATGTCCTTATTGGTCCTAGTGCACCTGTTGCATCGAAAGCCAAAAGAATGATTTTCAATCTTCCAGATACACGTAAGGATAAAAATGTAGTTGTCTCTCCTAGAATAAGAAGATCACCAAGACGGAAAAGAACTTTTGACATGTCACCTAATGCCTTAAACTTAAGTGATGATCAAGAGGATCAAGGCAGTCAAGTGGAGAAGGAATATGCCCCCTCACAGGTTGACTTGGAGACATGGTATGTTGATCCATAAGTGGACTCATGGTATGCAGATGTTGAAGGTGGTACAGGGGAATCCAAAAGTGGACATGTAATGAATGAGATTGCTGACAACAACAATGTTAACTTGAATGATCCTATGAATGTTGACATGGATGAAAATAAATTACATGTTGTGAATGGTTGTGTTGGTGGTGATGTATATGGTAATGTGAATGAAGAGTCAGAAGATGATGTCGATGACTATGTTCCAGATGAAAGGTTTGGCATTACAGTCAATGATGAAGTGGGGGACATAGACAAGAATTCAGAAGATGAATCAGACTACAGTCCAAATGAGTCTGATAGTGATAGCTCAAGTGAGGAGGACAGTGATTTAGAGGATGAAAAAGAGGAAGAAAATGATGAAGACATGCAGTTTGTGAGGGCTTGCTCCAACGTGTTTGAAGATGAGGATAACGAGAAAGTTCATGAGTCAGATGTGATAAAGAATTTACCAAGCTTGTGTGAGGGAATGTCATGGCCTAATATGAAAAAAGCTAGATGTATTGCTTATAGAAAGATACACAATGATACAAAAAGGTTGAGGTTCAAATGTCAAGACTTAGACTGCAAATGGATGGTTGCAGCTAGAAGGATTAAGGATAAACATACTGTGGTGTTGAAGAAATTCAGAGATGAACACACTTGTAAGTCACTTGAGGATAATAGAAACAAGCATGCAAAAGCTCCTTGGGCTGCAGAGAGTCTTGAACAATGTTTGAGAGATCACCCAAACTTCACTCCAAGGGACATCATCAATTGGGTCTTTAGAGAGCATGGAGCACAGATTTCATATTGGACAGCATGGTCTGCTAGATGCAAAGTTTTTGAGAAGTTGAATGGTTCATTTGAAGAAGGCTACAGGTTGGTACCAGAGATTTGCAAACAAGTATTGAAGGGCAATCCAGACTCAATTTGCATGTATTATGTTGATGGTGATAATAAATTTGTAGGTCTATTTATTGCATTTAGAGCATGTTTGGATGGATGGAACAATGGCTGCAGACCCATTGTGGGGCTTGATGGTACTCATTTGAAAGGAAAATATGGAGGTGATTGTCTTAGTGCTTGTGGTATTGATGGAAATAATGGATTATTTCCATTAGCAGTTTACATCACTCAAGGTGAGACTAAGGAAAATTGGTTTCAGGTTTTGACATTGCTGGAGAAAGATTTGAAGAAAACTAAGAGACAACTAACATTCATGTCGGATAGGCAGAAAGGTATTGTCCAAGCTGTTCATTGGGTGTTTCCTAATGCCTATCATAGATTTTATTTTAGGCATATGACAAGGAATTTTAAGAATGCGGGGCATAGGGGTGAACATTTGGAAACTCTGAGTTGGGCTGCAGCTAAAGCACTTAAAGAATCTGAGTTTGATAGGATCATGACATTGTTGGAGAAGGATGATAAGGAAGCAAAAGAATGGTTAGAAAAAGAGCCAGTCTTGAGTTGGGCAAGAGCTCATTTTGACAACACTAGTAAATGTGAATACAACAACAATAATTTTAGTGAATCCTTCGACAAGTGGATATTAAAACTAAGGGATATACCACTTGTGCAATTTATAGACAAGTTTAACATGATGATGCTGAAGCAAATGTATGACAGAAGAAGAGTTGCTGCAGAATTACCAAATGGTACATTAGTTCCTAGAGTTGATCACCTGATCAAGAAGCTGGAAAAGAAGTACTTCAAATTCACAATTCAAGGGTTTCAGCAGATATCTTCTGTGCAGTAAATAGACATGATGACAAAAAATTTAATGTGGACTTAAAGAAGCATGAATGCACTTGCATAGAATGGCAAATGTCTGGAGTCCCGTGTGTGCATGCAGTGGTTGTCCTTAGAGAAAGGAGGGAGGATTATGCAAAGTAAGTAAAAACTAACTTCTTTTTTTTTAATTGATTCATATATTAACTTTTAACTTGTTTTATGATATTGTAGGTTCTGTAGTCCATACTTCTTAGTGGATGCCTATAAAGCTGCTTATGCTGGTTATATCTACCCAATTGACAATCTTGAGGATTGGGGAAGTGTAGGTTTATTAAAGTAGAATTGTTGTGTGGCATTAGGTTCTCAAAGACTTGTTTTAATTTTAATTTAAACTGTTTATAGTTTATACTGCAGCCTGAGGCCTTAGTTCTTCTTCCAGCTTATAAGCCTGCTCCAGGTAGACCTAGAAAACTAAGGATTAGGGATGAGGATGAACTTGCCAAAACAAAGAGAAAGTGTAAAGGATGTGGTGTAGAAGGCCACAATAGAAGGACTTGTCCGCAAAGGAATAATCCAAAAACATCAAAGAAGAGGAAAGGTGATGTTTTGTTTAAATGTGTATTAATTGAGTGTTTTTCCTAATGTCGTTAATTGTTGCCTAATTTTGCTAATAAAAAAACAAAAAAGATCCTTTATCTAATTATCAATTAAAAGTGGCTCCAAATACTAAATCACCCTAGAAAAAATGAAGATGAACAAATAAAAATCTTACTAAATAGCATAGACGATAAAATCCGCAAGAATTGTAACAGGTGAAATTGAGGAAGATAGAATTCAGCAAAAATTATTATACAACCCTTTTCTACCTTTGCAACATGAGGAAGCAGTGGCGTAGCCAGGATTTTAACCCAGGGTGTGCACTCAGTTTCGCAATGCATAAAAAGAAAAAGAAAATAGTAAACAATTATATAGTAATCATAATATCTCAATGTTTTATTAAATAATTCAATCAGAGATTTAAATGATTTTTTTTATAAGCTAATGCCTAACACCATTAAATCATTAATCATGCACTAATAATTGCATTACCAACTTCCAACTTCAAAATTTTACAAATATAATCCAAAGAGAAATTATGAAAATTCTGACTTCCATGTTCCCAGACTAAATTCTGACAAAAAAAAAAACTTAATACTAAATTTTAACACTAATTTCCATTCTCATAGTGTTTTTTTATCCGCAATTCTCAAAATTCATAGTTATCTTCGACGAGGTCTTATCTTTTGGAATCGTATAATAGTATAAAATTAAATAAACCTTAAATATCTAATTAAACAAAATAATCTTAAATCTTTATAACTATAAATAGTATAAAAAATTAAATTATTAAAAAAGTGTGAACAAAATACTTACAAAGTCAAATTTCATTTGAACATTTGAACAGGCAGACTTGTATATATGGAGACAAATTGTTTTTTTCCTTTTTTTTTTCTTTTGTGGAGGAGTCAGGGTAGAACACTAGAACGTGGAGGGAAGAGAGAGTTAGAAACCGAGCAGTTTGTGTGAGGTTTTTTTCTTTTTTGTTAATTAAACTTCTAATTTAAGAGTTTTGCTATTTAAGGGAACTAAAATAAGTCCAAAGCAATATACAAAATCAACAACTCTATGTATAGTAAAAAAAAAATTTAATTTTTTTCAAATTCCAGGGTACGCACGTGCGTACACTTACACCCCCTGGCTCCGCCCCTGTGAGGAAGGTAGAATGCAGCAAAAATTATACAACCCTTGGTTTTAATTTTCTAGACGAAGCTAGAGGAAGATTAACAAAACAGATTAGTAAGATATTAAGTTTTTTTGTTCGTATAGTTAGTATGTGTTGTTTTTTTTGGGAAAAAAAAATTCCGAATTTCTGAAGTCGAACGAAAAGGAGTATTACATGTCAATTTCCTATTCGATAAGAGATGGGCTTTACTGTAGCTAATAGCAGGCCGCTTAACAAGTAGTAAAGATGGTTCATGGTCATTTACTTTCGTACTTTTTTTGTTTAGAGCATTTTCTGAGTAACTAGAGCATTCTCGGGGTACCTCATAGATGTGTCACGACATAGACTTTTTTTTTAATAGCAACTAACTTCTATTTACATAAGCATTTGTATTTTGTACAAGACCTGAAGACAGATGCCAGACACAAATATAGAAGAAACAACATAATTATTTACAAATTAAAAGAAAAAATTTGTGTTTCGTCACCACTTTTTGTGGGTGAATTTGCTTAGCGTCACCACTTTATTTTTTATTTGCATTTCTTCACCATTTCGTCTCGGCTTAGTCAATTCTAACGGTCAACTCAACCCTGACCTGGTCAAACTGTTATCACACTTTTTTTTTCGTTGTTGTTCTTCGGTTCGTTGTTCTTTAATTTTTTAATTTATTGAAGCTCGATCGCAATCAACGTATATTTGACTAAGTCAATTAATGGTTGATTTGGTCAACTAACGAGGCTGAGACGGAATGGTGACTAAACGCAAATAAAAAATAAAATGGTGACGCTGTGCAAATATTCCCCGAAAAAATGGTGACATGTGTCCAAAAATCTCTTACAAAAATATGCAAACCAAATCTTCTATACTATGTGAATGTGCACGCACAGTGCCTGTGTGTGTCTGAATTAAATAAGCACTCTTAGATAAAAGAAAACTCAGCCCAAGAACCATTAAATCATACCTAGCCCAGAACTATTGAATCATATTTTTTTTCTTGCTTTTGTTCTTGGGACCCGCCAACAGATATATTTTAGCGCAGAGAAAATAGTTGAAATTAAAATTTATTAAACACGTGTTTTTATCGGATTGTCGAAAGTCCAATCTAACATTTGCTTCAAAACAGTATTGTGAAAATAAAATTCAGTGACTGAGCATAATCTTCCGAGTTGAACCACCACATAATTCACTAGATTTAGTATTGAATTTGCACCAAAACAACCCAATTTGCAAATGGAATTGAAAACATTTATATACTCTTCCTCTTGACTGCTCTTTTCGTCCAAGTTTGACTAGAAGGCCCATTCCAAAGTTGTTCAGTTAAATAAAGAGTTTATAAGAGATTTGATTGACCCATTTTAACGGGTAGAATTGGCCCATTACAACGGCTACTTTAAATTTATTGAACTTTAAGGGGTAGAATTGGCCCATTACAATGGCTACTTCAAATTTGCTGAACTGGCATTTTTCTCCCAGAGTCTATTTATTTGCATGTGTTTACCCTTGGTCGATGTTCTAAGTTTTAGTTTCCTCCAAAATCATAACATGTTACCGTATATGTTTTTTAAGATATTAGGTGATCAATTATATATAACAAAGCAAAGAAGGCTATTTTGTAGGATGTTTTAAATGAAAATTTTCATACAAAATTAGTTTATAACAATGCAGTTAATTATCATGATTGCCATCCATACTTCTTAACCATTACAAACTGTCATTTTATATGTATGATCGTTGTATATGTTTTATCATGAGTTCATGACTATTCCCATTCACACTTTTTAAATCTTCCCTGTATATGTATGAGTAGTGTGTCAAACAGTAAATTAAATAAGGTCATAAATATGTATATGAACTAGTAATCTTGAACACACAATAATCTTGTGATGTATCACTGTTACTTCATTCGGCATACAGCAGTCCTGCTAGCTCTTTGATTCATCAAACTGTGAGTAAAGCATTGCCGTCTCGCCAAAGTTTCAAAGCCTGCAATGGTTCACCACAGAGATTCACGAGGGGCTGATGTACATTTTTTTGGTGTTATAAAACAGAAGGAGCTAATACGGCATACCAAATACATATCAAGGCTTCTGTTGGGATCGAATTCATAAATGAGTAGCGGCCCCAATAGCCTGACGAGATTTTCTGTGTTGAATCTTATTAGCTTATGCAGCAGCAGCAACACAACTTTGTTTTTGACTTTTGAATTCTTGTGCACCTCCAGTTCTTAGCCAACCTCTTCACTGCTATTTCTTCACCATCAAGAAGTTCCCTCTTAGAGTACCTTGCATTTCCAAGTTTATATATTAGCTTCAGAGTCAGAGAAGTTGTTTGTAGCATTCTTATCACGTTCAAGTCAAATCGCAAAGACTTTTCACTGCTAAGTACATTTGGATTTTCAAAACTAAATAATTAAGCACATTATTAGCTTTACACTTTACAGGAATCACATTTTCATTGAAGAAAAATCAACCAAAAACAAACTTAATTAGGCCGCATAATGGCGTCTGGACTTATGGTTTATGGTCATTTACTTCATATATAACTTTTTTGTTTAGAGCATTTTCCGAGTAAGTAGGCAGCACCTACCAACCAAAGATTTCATTAAGAGGCTCGGATGGACAAGCCTTTTGGAAGGGAATGAGACGCAGTTGGCGCACTTCCGTTGCTGCTCTCTACTCTCAGCTAGAGCCAGAATCCTGCCAGTGCCAGTCTTTCTCTTCTGCAGATATATTGCTGGAGATCCTACAGCTTTCTGGGGATATATTGCTTAGTTCCTCTTCTGCAGATATATTGCTGGAGATCCTACAGCTTTCTGCATAGCTGCTCCCCCTGCCTTGTACCATACGGTTCTTGTGTTTCCCTGTTGCACTATCTCTATATATACCTCACCGTAGCCTGTCATCAGTTCAATCCACTTATTCAACAGATCCCTAAAACTTAAGTTCTCCTTCAGTGTGCTGCAGTTGCACTTTATGTTCAGGCTCAGCCATGCCCATACACTTCCCTTTCACCTGGTTGATAACTTTGTCCACTGTCATAGACCCTCCCCTAAACAATAAATTGTTCCTGACCATCCAAATTACCCGTATTACAGTGTAACGAGGTTTGGGAGATGCCTATTTTCAACTCCCCATTTCGTGGCTTACTCCACTTTTCCATGTCTCGAGGGTGCCTCATAGATGTGCAACAACATAGACTTTTTTTTCCGATAGCAACCAACTTTTATTTACATAATTACATAAGCATTTGTGCAAGACCTGATGACAGATGTCAGACACAAACATAGAAGAAACAACATAATCATTTAAAAAAAATATGCAAACCAAATCTTCTATATATATCCTAAATTCATGTATTGTCGAATGTCCATTAAACATTTGCTTTAAAACAGTATTGTGAAGATAGAATTCAGTCACTGAGCATAATCTTCCGGTTGTTGTTTTCAACCAATAGAATGTATTGTCTTCACCGTTCGCGGATGTTCTAAGTTTTAGTTTGCTCCAACATCATAACATGTTATATGCTTTTGAACATTTTAGGTGATTAATAACAAAGCAAAGAAGGCTATTTTGTACAATGTTTTAAATGAAAATTTTCATGCAAAATTAGTTTATAAGAATGTAGTTCATTATCATGATTGCCATTACAAACTGTCATTTGATATGTATGATCATTGTATATGTTTTATCATGACTATTTCCATTCACACTTTTTAGCCAGTACAAATCTTCCCTGTATATGTATGAGCAGTATGTCAAACAATAAGTTAATTAAGATCATAAAGACGTATCTTTGCACAGGATTCATCCACTATGATTAGTATTGAACTAGTAATCTTGAACACACAATAATCCTATGATGTATCACCTTTACTTTATTCGGCATACAGCAGTCCTGTACTAACTCTTTGATCCATCAAACTGTAAGTAAAGCATTGTCTTCTCACCAAAGTTTCAAAGCTTGCAATATATGGTTCACCATAGAGGTTCACGAGGGGCTAATACGGCATACCAAATAGATATCAAGGCTTCTGTTGGGATCGAATTCATAAATGAGTAGCGGCCCCAATAGCCTGACGAGATTTTCTGTGTTGAAGCTTATGAGCTTACGCAGCAGCAGCAACACAACTTTGTTTTTGACTTTTGAATTCTTGTGTCGTCCAGAGTTCTTAATCAACCTCTTCACTGCTATTTCTTCGCCATCAAGAAGTTCCCTCTGAAAGAAAGCAAATCACTGTATACTATGAGCTAAAGAATCTTATTGGATATCAAATTTATTTGGGTTGAAGAAATGTGATTAGAGTACCTTGCATTTCCAAGTTTATTAGCTTCAGAGTCAGAGAAGTTGTTTGTAGCATTTTTATCACGTTCAAATCAAATCGCAAAGACTCTTCACTGCTAAGTAGTTCATCTTGATTTTCAAAACAAAATAATTAAGTAAATTATTAGCTTTATACACTTTACAGGAATAACATTTACATCGAAGACTTTAGGTACGGTAGTCATCAGTATTAAAAAAGTAAACATTAATATGAATTTCCTTGGGCTAATATAACCAAATGAAGAAAAATCAACCAAAACAAGCCTCTACTGGCAAAAGTTACAATACTTGCCAGGTTGTAAAAAATGTTCAACTTACGAATTACATTTGGTTTCCATAGCGCAGATAAGAGTATTGAAACAATTATTGGAACAACGATATATAACAGCAATACTCGTAGACGTGTGTTTTCCATACCTTTCAATAGCAACAGAATTTCCCAATATTGATTCTGGTGGAGAAGGCATCAACTGCTGGAGCCTGCTTGCTGAAAAAGCAATGCCGCCGATATAACAGAAGCCTGTATACAGCAAGGAATGTTCATGCTAACACATAAGAAAAGCATTAATTGGTAACATTTAAAAAAGGCCAGGCCAGTGAAACGGAAGTTACATGCGTCCTGACACTCCTCCGAATTTGTTCTTTTAATGGATCATATTCTTCCTCCGATTGATTCGAATCATCATCTTCCCCCGATTCTTTTGAATCATCATCTTCCTTCCCTGATTCATCCGAATCATTGTCTTTCTTCTGTTCATTCCAATCATCATCCTTTTAATTTTGCAGCCAATATACACAGAAGAATGTTGATATTAAAGTCTTACAGAAACATATATAGGTAAAAAGTAGAAACCAAAACATTAATTACCCGGATGAGGGGTTGCAAGCGAGACTTGATGCTTTCATCTTCCCATTCTAACTCATTGAACAACTGTTGCTCTATATCAAGTCTTCTGAGTTTCGTTGCACTATAGGTACCCAGAGGAAGCTTCTTCAATCCCGGACAGTTAAACACCTCTAGATATTCCAAGGAAGGCCAATCAAAAAACAAATTTGGGCGGCAAAAGCTCGAGAGTTTTGTCTCTTCTTTCAGTGTTAAACTCTTCAATCGAGGCATAATCGCCTTGTCTTTATCTGCATTGTCCTCCTCATGCTCATAATTTTCATGTTCAACTATCATTACCATATTTGAATTATAACCCACAGAAAGTAATTCTAGTTGCCCAAGCTCGTGAAGTACCCTCATTGGCAAAAGGTACTCCAAACTGTAACAAAATTCAATGCATAGTTTTCTTAGCTTAGGAAAAATAGGAAATGATGGTCGGGAGGAGAACTTTGGAATGGTATCGGAGGATGATATTGGCTGGGTAGTTTTAGCTGTAGATCCCCCAAGCTGAACGAGCTTTGTCATCGTCATTAATCGTTGAACCTTGAGAGATTCAAGGTTCTGCAACCTTTCAAGTAAATCGCATGGTATAAGAGTACTTACTCCGTGACCATGAAACATTTTTAAGACCCTTAGGTTTTGGAAAAAACCTTGGGGGAGGATTCCATGGCAGAATGCCACCAAGTTGTAGATAAATATCAAGTGTAATTTTTCCAAATTCCTGAATGCATATTCTGGAGAATTTTCCTTGCCAGAACTCTTGAAGAGGTATCTCATCGATGAGCTGTTGAAAACATGGAGAAGCTTCAAGTTATTAAACCTTCCTCTTGGATCAAGTTGTACAACACTTTTAAGATGATCACATTCCTCTAGAAACAAACAGTTTGCCATTTTCGAAAGCACTAGAATCCAATTGGGAATGGAAATTGATGGGAGTCTAAGACACATACTTCTCTTCCATCTCCGGCTTTTGTTGATAAATGCTGAAATATATGTGTACTCCCCAGCAACCAAAAACATAAACTCTGTCAATTTTTCCCAATGACAAGGAACCTCTTGGAAGATACACCCTACTGGTAAGATGATGCGTAGGCTGGTCAAACGAGTCAACCTTGTTATCTCAGATATACCTGCATCTATTTGATCTTCACCTTCTATAATTTCCCTCCGATTAAATCGCAGTTCTTCTAATCGATACAAACTTGAAATCACTTTTGGTGGAAAGGGCCTCAATGATTTAAGGTCAGTGGAAAGGTCCATGGAAATGTCTAACATCTTTAAAGTGGTCAACTTCCCTATACATTCCCACGATTCAATTCTGTTATAACCATGGAGGCTAAGTATTTCAAGCTGCTCCAAACTTTCAATCGAAGATATATTAACCAAATGAGAACAATCTTCCATAAGAAATGTACGAAGGTTTTTCAAGCATGAGAAAGAGGGTGGAAGTATTCTAATTTGAGTACGGCTCAGATCTAGAGTCATAAGGTTTTGCATACCATCGAAAAAGTCAGAAGGAATATCCTTTAACTTTGAATTTTTGTTCAAACACAAGGTTAAGAGGTTTGGGGCTTTAATCTGGTAGGGGGGGAAGCAAGTGATCTTGTTATTCATTAGCGACAATCGCTTACAGTGACCAAATTCCACATCTGGCCACTCTGTTAATTCCGTTCTCGCTCTTACAAAGAACCCGTTGTCTTCCACAGATGCAATTGATATTGCTACATCACGGATAACGTCATGCATCATTATGTATCCATCCTTGTTTCTCAACAACAAACACGAAGATACAAGTTCGTCAACTACTAAATGCAAAACACTTTTTGCTTCCATGAAAGTGGCAGCCTTTTTAAGAAACCTTTCACCCTTAAGAAAATAGAAGATGTTATCTATATCAATCTTGTAGTCTTCCGGAAATAAGCAGCAAATTAAGAAAGACATTTTACTTTCTTCATTGGGTAAAAAGTCATAGCTCAATTTAATGGACGAAAAGACTGGTGTCATACCTCCAAAGATTGACGTCCTTAGTAGTCGAAGTGCACTATCCCAGATACTTTCTTCCTTGCCTCTCAATGCCCTTCCAAGTGTAGCAATGGCTAAGGGTAGACCTTTGCATTCATTTGCGATGTCTTTTGCAACTGCTGGCAACATACAGTTCTGTGCAATATCACCAGCTCTTTTCCGAAATAGTCGCCATGAATCCTCTGCGGTTAAGACTGTGACCTCAATGTTCACATCACTTTCCATTCTACCACAAACGCCTCTGTCTCTTGTTGTAAAAACAACCTTACAATCTTTGTTGACGGTTTTGCAGGGAATGCCAACTTTTGCTATCTCCAACCTTTCCCATAGATCATCTAAGATGATAAGGGTCTTCTTACCTTGACTAATTCTCTTGGACAATTTTGCTTTTCTAGTAAAGGATGTATCTTCATCACCAAATCTCAGGTCCAATCCCTTTGCGATGTCGTCTTGAATCTTTTCAAGTTCAGGATATTGAGAAACGGTGACTATTACAACCTCATCAAACAATCTGTCCTTTTTCATTTGATTGGATAGTGTTTCCATTAACATCGTCTTTCCAACCCCTGGCATCCCGAACACCCCAACTAAGCCGATTTCACCATCCTTTAGTGCCCCAATGATTTGCTTTGTAGTAGATTCTCTCGACGCGAAAGCATCAAAATCTCCATCGGACACAATTTCTAAGCTTTGAGTAGGCTTTGGGACTGAAACAATGTCACCAAAAACATTCCTTTCATCTAAGAGTGCTTGGATCATGAAATTCTTTTTGGTGGCTTTCCTCCCAAGGGTAAAACGAGCGCAACACCAACCTTTGAAGCAGTTATTAACAAGTCCTGCTTCATCACTTAACTGCGTGGCCTCCTCTAGAACAGTTTCCACCTTTTGTAGCCATGTTTGCACTGGTTTTCTGATTTCTTCATTATTACTTATAGCTGCATCAATCAATCTTTGAACAACATCTCTGTTTCCTTTGAGTTGATCAATTTTTGTCTTGAGGTCTTGGACGCTTCGGTTAAAATGAACAAGATAACCAATCTCACGTTCAAGATGAGAAACTATTGACTTGGAGGCTTCTCCAGCAACTGCACTGGCGATTTCCATTGGTAACTTGTATAGATAGACGAGGATGAAGAGTGTATACTATGTTTTGGTAAAGAGTGGTTAAATGCGGGTAAGGGAAGAAGATGCAATGCTCAATTATTTGTATAGACCTATCTATATATCTTCTTTTGGTAAAGAGTCTTGTGTGCCCAATGCCTAATGCTTTACAGAAAGAATAATCTTATCGATGCTTTGGCAGAGATTCTATAGCATAATTATAATGGTGATGGCTCCACCCAGGAGCCCAAGGGCATCATAAACTTTGGACGACACCAAAGATAATGAACTGACGAACCAATGCTCATGCATACAACTGTTATTGATATCGATTGCTCGAAAATAAATATAATCAGTAATTAGGATATAATTTTTTAGAAAACTCTTATGTAGATTCAAAGTTTAACTAGCGAAAATACTGTTGATGAATCAAAATTTTCTTTGTTGAAATGGGATTGCCGCAGTGAACCAAATGGGGGTTGAGGGACATGACTATTAATTAGTTAGTTATGTGTTTCATGACTATTAAGAATTCCATTAAGGTGATCATAAAACCCTATTCCAATTCATAGTAGAATTGGGCAAATTACATACAGTAAAGTGTGCATAAGAACTCTTCTCCTCTCTTAACCCTCAATACCAATCATCCCCACCATGCAATAAGATAAATAGTGATTTTCAACATGACACAAAATATAATCTCATTTTTGGTTGCATATTTGTAGGGGTACTACATACTCCAGCCAATCAAAAGCAGCCACGTGGCACAGTCATCCATCCATCAGGTCGCTACGACGCCGACCTCCCAACAGCTCGACCACAACGACTCGACCTCCAGACCAGCAGCGACCTACCAATACGTACTACCATTCAATGCACAGAATATCTTCGTCAGTTACACAATTAATTCACAGAGACGCTCCTTATTCGTTACACAATTAATCCTCATTATGATGGCGGATAATCTGCAAGATCCATGATCCATGATCCACGCCCTTCTATCTTCTATATAAACAGAACTACGATGGCTTGATCTCTAAGTTCAATTCCCCCGAGCTAGAGTACGTAGGCAATCTCGATCTCAACGAGGTGCAGCCACCCCAATCCCAAACATTCCCATTTGGTCAAGTCTCCCAAGCGACCTGACCCTGTTGATGCATTAATCTAGAAATAGGTTAATACATTTGGCGCCGACTCAAAGGAATTCGATCATATCGAAAATCCAACCCTCCCACCCAACTCAAAAATCAAAACCCTTTCCAAATTCATCCATCTCAATGACTACCATTCAGGACCTGCAAGACCAAATCAGAAGTCTTCAGGAAGAAAACGCACAGCTAAGAGCTGCGCAAACTACCAATCCCGCACAAGGTGAAAATGGCGGACATGGAGTCATTCCTATTGATGACTCCAAACAAAAGTACGAGCAGCTAAGCCAGCAACTGGCAGAATTCAAAGCCTCCCAGGCTCAATACCGCTCCAAGAACCACACTGCGGAGCAACTTGCCGTCCAGTCCCTCCAACAGTTCCAGGAATCTCCTTTCTCTAAGGAGATCCTGGAGCACGATTTGCCTAACAAGCTAAATGCCCCCAAGTTTGACCAATATGCAGGAGTCGGAGATCCAACCGACCACGTCAAGGGATTCCGGAAGTCCCTTCCATTGATCAAAGAAGATCACCTTTTGTGTTTGCTGTTCCAGTCCAGCCTCACCGGACCGGCTCTCGACTGGTTTCACCGATTGAAGCCAGGATCCATCAGCTCGTTTGCAGAGCTCGAGAAACAATTTGTCATCTTTTACATCCACAACAAGAAACGCCCCGTCACCATCGATTCAATATTTAAGGTCAAGCAGCAGTGAATCTAACGATCATGTGGTTTACATGATTGATGAAACCTACCCCACCCCGGTTTCAAGAGACAAGAAGCGACGAGTAGAGCATCTCCACCATGTCTACTCTATCACTGGGCGAGCAGCTCGTATCAACATCCCTGCTCGCCAAGATTCAGACATCACGTTCACTGAGGACGATCTCAACAAGGTGGTTAGTCCTCACAATGACGCCTTAGTCATTGAGCTGCGAATAGCAGATTACACTGTGAAGAGAGTATTTATTGACTCTGGAGCGTCCTGCAACATTCTCATGTACAGGACATTCAAAGACATGAGGTTGCCCGATTCAGTGCTCCTCCCTAACTTCACCCCAGTCTTAGGATTCAACCATTCCAGGGAAGATCCTAAGGGAGAAATAATGTTGCCCGTCACCGCGGGCAAGAAAGAAGACAAGGTCGTCGTCACGGCCAAATTCAGCGTTGTCAACATCCCAAGCAAATACAACGCAATTCTGGGTCGAAAGTGGATACATGCCATGAGGGGAGTCCCATCGACCTATCACCAAGTATTCCGCTATCCTGGCCCTCATGGGATAATGGAAATTCGCGGCAATCAGAATGTCGCACAAGAATGCCACGGCATTATAGAAGCTGTGCCACCTTCAAAGCCATCCACTTCTGGAACCAAGGAGGCTGACAACAAAGGAAAGAGCCCGATCACAACAGAGGCTCAAGAGGGCAACAACAAGGCAAACAGCCCATCCAAAGAGAAGACTGAACCTGCTAAATAGCAATTACAGAAGGAGCAAGCGAGCTCCCCCAAGCTTAATCTTGGCAGTACTGATCCAGGTGTGCGAGTAAATATTGGGTCAGATGAGGACCCAAGGTATGTCTATGTAGGTGCTGAGTTGAAAGAAGATAAGTTCCAAAACTTTGTAAATTTCCTTTCAACTAATAAAGATGTTTTCGCTTGGTCGTATATCGATATGCCCGGAATAGATCCATCAATTGCATGCCATAAGTTACGGGTCAATCCCAATTATCGACCTGTAAAGCAGAAACCAAGGAGACTTGCTCCCAAATTTCACGATGCTGTCAATGAAGAAATAAGCAGACTTAAACAGGTTGGCTTCATCAGAGAGGTCGATACCCCAGACTGGCTAGCCAACATCGTACCAGTCTTAAAGAAAAATGGGAAAACTAGAGTCTGCATCGACTTCACAAGTTTGAACAAAGCTTGTCCTAAAGATTCATTCCCACTGCCACGAATCGATAGGCTAGTCGATCAGACATGTGGTTTCGAACTACTATCGTTTATGGATGCATACTCAGGGTATAACCAAATCCCAATGTACGAGCCTGACCAAGAAAAGACCTCCTTCACAACAGAACAAGGTATTTTCTGCTATAAAGTTATGCCATTCGGGTTGCGGAATGCAGGTGCGACCTACCAAAGACTGGTCACCAGAATGTTCGACGACCTCCTAGGTCGAACAATGGAGGTCTACATAGACGATATGCTAGTGAAGAGCAGTGAGCAGCAGAACCATTTGTACAATCTCGACCAGGCATTCCAAAGGTTGAGACAATACAGAATGCGTCTTAATCCAGAGAAGTGCCTATTTGGAGTTGCATCAGGCAAATTCCTTGGATACCTAGTTACCAGAAGAGGAATTGAAGCAAACCCAGACCAGATCAGAGCCCTGATAAACATGCCAAGCCCAACAACAAAAAAGCAAATTCAGAAACTCAACGGGATGGTATCAGCTCTGAACAGATTTATCTCAAGAGCATCAGACAAATGTCGGCCAATGCTTCACATCCTAAAGAAGGGGGCTACATATGAGTGGTCAGAAGAATGTGAGAAGGCCTTCAACGATCTCAAGGCGTATCTGTCTACTCCACCAGTTCTCACTAGACCCAATGATGGTGATGTACTAGGCGTTTACCTCGCAACTTCAGATTTTGCCATCAGCGCAGTACTCTTCAAGGAGGACAATCAAGTCGAACGACCTATCTATTTCACAAGCAAGGTCTTACAACAGGCCGAAATAAGGTACACACCTCTAGAGAAGTTAGCATTAGCTTTACTTTACGCTGCATGCAAGTTCAAACCTTATTTCCAAGCCCACACTGTAAAAGTAATCACCGATCAGCCATTACGCCACATACTGGAAAAGAAAAACAAAACAGGTCGTATGGCTTGATGGGCAGCCGAGCTGGGCGATTACACCTTTGAGTTCGTCTCACGCCAGGCCGTCAAAGGTCAGATCGTCGCAGATTTCTTAGTAGACTACCCAGCAGAGGATGTCAATTGGGAACCAGAACCTGAAACAAGACAGGTCCAAGACAACCCTCCAGACACTTGGCAGCTATACGTAGATGGTTCCCACAATTCCAACGGTAGTGGCATAGGTGCTGTGTTAATCTCCCCTGAAGGTTCACAGCTCGAGAGATCAACTCGTCTAGACTTCTCGACCTCCAATAACGAGGCCGAGTATGAAGCACTCATCCAGGGCCTACAGATGGCCATCGAGCTACAGGCAGTTCGCCTCAAGGTTTACAGTGATTCACAATTGGTAGTCAATCAGATTACCAACAATTATCAGATCAATGGGGTTAACCTAATCAGATTTGCCAGCAAAGCACAAGAGCTCATCAGCAAACTCAGCTTTTTCAGAATTGATCACATACCTAGAGATGACAACAGACATGCTGATTCACTAGCATTCTTAGCATCCAAGATCGAGTCAGACAGGCCGCGGGCTCTCACTATTGCCATCAATACACAGCCCGCATACCTATTAAAAGAAGAAGAAGTTCATCAAATCTTGGATCTACTAGAGACAACTACAGAGGACATCCAAGGAACCTGGATGGAACCTTTCATGACTTACCTTCAGACTGGTGTCTTACCATCCAACAAAAAGGAAGCCAGTCAGTTGCTACATAAAGTAAACATGTACAGAATCCATGAAGGTAAACTCTTCAGAAAATCTGCAACTGGATTGTTACTACGATGTCTCATCCCCAAGCAAGGTCAGATGATATTTCAAGAAATCCACGAAGGGGAATGTGGAAACCATTCCGGTGGTCGTACCTTAGCCCATAAAGCAATCAGCCAAGGATACTTCTGGCCAAGAATGAAGGAAGATGCTAAGAAATTCGTCTTGAAGTGCAAAGAGTGCCAGCGATTTGCCGATAAGCAACACCAACATCCGAATGATCTAATCAACATCACTGCACCATGGCCATTCCACATGTGGGGGCTTGACATCATGGGCCCCCTAATCAAAGAGAAGAAGTCTGAAAAGAGGTTCGTTCTTGTGGCCGTGGACTATTTCACTAAGTGGGTAGAAGCTGTCGCACTAACCAATGTTACCCAAAAGGATGTCCAAAGATTCATGTGGGAAAACATCATCACAAGATTTGGATTGCCAAAACGTGTAGTCACAGATAATGGCACTCAGTTCGTCAGCAAGAATATCAAGGCATTCTACGAACTGTGGAAAATCGAGCATTCAAGGTCAACTCCAAGATACCCACAAGCTAACGGCCAGGTCGAAGCTGCAAATCGACAGATCCTAAATAACTTAAAGAAGAAACTCGAAGACCAGCACGATCAATGGCCACAGCAATTGGAAAACATCCTGTGGGCCTATAGGACAACACCTCGTACGTCCACTGGGATGTCACCTTTCAGCCTATGCTACAGAGTTGAGGCAGTCATTCCCACCGAGCTAACATTTGGAACGACCAAATCACTTCTGGTCGACACTGAACTCAACAATCAAGTATGGTCGTTTGGGGTCGACCTCCTCGAAGAACGACGGAACCATGCCGCCATAAAGCTAGAACAATACCAACAAAGACTAAAGCGAGCTTACAACAAAGGCGTGCGACCTAGATCCTTCCAGCCAGGGGAACTAGTCCTAAGGAAAATGTTCACTAACAAAAGAAAGGACACTATTGGCTAACTAAACGCCAATTGGGAAGGCCCTTACTGAGAAACTCAAATAGTGCTAATCTAACAGTTCAATATTCAAACAACTTAAACAATATGCAGAAAGTAAATAACACACAGGAATTTTTAACGTGGTAAAACCCAATATGGGAAACGTCCACCGTTGTCCTCGCGACAACAAATAAATCCACTAGATGAAAAGAGATGTACAAACCTATCAACTACCTGCAATCACTGCGAGTTGACACTACTGGTTATCTCTAACACCTTGACTTCACCAGAGCACCTTGATGTACGCACAAGACACTCGACTTCTTGATGAACACACAAGAAGACTCGAAGCCGAACTATGAAGCAAGCTTACACCAGAGTTCCTTGATGAACACACAAGGATACTCGACTTCTTGATGAACACACAAGAAGACTCGAAGCTAAATCACTCTTCAATAAGGAATAAGAAGATGAATGGGGAAGAAGGAAGAAGAAGATGAATGAGGAAGAAGAAGATGAGTTCAATCAACAAAATATCCTAAACCAAAACCTAAACAAACTCCAAGACAAGAGATGAATTGGACGGCCAAAGAACTACTTCTCTCATTGAAGAGGAAGGCTATTTAAACCTAGGGTTGGAATACACCGAAAATGGGCCTGATTGGACGAAATCCATATTGGACGTACGTACGTCGAATCAACGTTCGTACGTCCCCACACGGTGAAAAGTTTGCTGCCTGCTTGGACGTACGAACGTCCTAACAACGTACGTACGTCCTGACCAAAAGGAAGCTTGCTGCCTCAATGGACGTACGAACGTCCTAACTAGGTACGTACGTCCAGTACCCAAAACAAACCTGCTGACATACGAAGCGTACGTACGTCCTTAAGAGGTACGTACGTCCTGACCCAATTTATATTCGAGACACACGACGCGAAGGCAATGACACAAGACGACACGCGTACACCAAGGTTTTCTTAACAATGAACTCAAGGCGAAATAACCACGGACACTTTGTCACAAAATTGATGTCAAACCACTTAATGCCGGTTTCAATCTCCCCCTTTGACATTGATTTTGTGACAAAAACCTATGACTCTAATAGCACTTATAAAACGTGCTTACAACACCAACCCATGGCATTTATAAATCATGCCTACAAAGACACTCAACGTAGAACACATACCCAGTCACCAACACATGATATCCAGCTTGAGTAAGACGCTTTAACCATCAGAGACCGAACGGAAGCAACAAGAAATTCTGAAACAATCAAAGAGCCAACGGAAGTTCCTCGAACAACTCCCCCATACTTCATGAGCTCCAAGGTTTAATACTCGAGCTTACCAAAAATTGTACATGCACTTTGTGATCATCATCACTTTCACTCCCCCCATGCATGTTCACTCCCCCATACTTGTAGCATGACCCAAAACTGTACAACCTCTAAACATCAACACGTTCACTCCCCATACGTGTAGCATACCTGAAACATGACCCAAAAATACACTAACAACGAAGAAGAAGGTGTTAGTATTAGAGTCATAAATCTCCCCCTTTTTGTCACAAATGAAGCAAGGTAACAAAAGAAATAGAAAAGAAAAAAAAATACCAAACCATAACAAATAAGATTAAAGAAGAAAAGAAAGAGAACAATCATGTTAACAACAAAAAGGATATGCAACGGAAGCCATAACATAAACACTTGTTAACACGATGTCAATACAAAGAATTCTCTGAAACCGGCATTAAGTGGTTTGACATCAATTTTGTGACAAAGTGTCCGTGGTTATTTCGCCTTGAGTTCATTGTTAAGAAAACCTTGGTGTACGCGTGTCGTCTTGTGTCATTGCCTTCGCGTCGTGTGTTTCGAATATAAATTGGGTCAGGACGTACGTACCTCTTAAGGACGTACGTACGCTTCGTATGTCAGCAGGTTTGGTTTGGGTTCTGGACGTACGTACCTAGTTAGGACGTTCGTACGTCCATTGAAGCAGCAAGCTTCCTTTTGGTCAGGATGTACGTACGTGGTTAGGACGTTCGTACGTCCAAGCAGGCAGCAAACTTTTCACCGTGTGGGGACGTACGAACGTTGATTCGACGTACGTACGTCCAATATGGATTTCGTCCAATCAGGCCCATTTTCGGTGTATTCCAACCCTAGGTTTAAATAGCTTTCCTCTTCAATGAGAGAAGTAGTTCTTTAGCCGTTTTGTTATTCTTCTAGTTGTGGTGTTTTGGTTTAGGTCTTGGTATTCAAAGTGTTTGTGGCTATTGAACTCAATTCCCTTTCTTCCCCCTTTTCTCAATTCATAACTGTGTGATTCCAAAGAGTGTTATTGTGATTTCGGCTTCGAGTCTTCTTGTGGGTTTATCAAGAAGTCGAGTGTCTTGTGCGTACATCAAGGTGCTCTGGTGAAGTCAAGGTGTTAGAGATAACCAGGAGTATCAACTCGCAGTGAGTGCAGGTAGTTGATAGGTTTGTAAATCTCTTTTCATCTAGTGGATTATTTGTTGTCGTGAGGACAACCGTGGATGTTTCCCTTATTGGGTTTTACCACGTTAAAACTTCTGTGTGTTCTTTACTTTCTACATATTGTTTGTTTGGTTGAATATTCAATTGGTATATTAGCACTATTTGTAGTTTCTCAATTGGTATCAGTCGCTGGGGGCTGGTTAAGGAGCGTAAAGGCTCACGCTATCGATCATTAGTGTCGTATGGAATCCAACAAGTTTGCTATTTCAAGCCTTCCTCCACAATTTAGTGGAAAAGACTTTGGTCATTGGAAAGTAAGGATGCGAGCTTATCTCCAAGCATTAGGAGAAGAAGTTTGGCTTTCTGTTGTCACAGGGTGGAAAGAACCAATTACTACTACAGGTACTGATGATGCTGCTGTTACATCACTGACGCCACGTGAAAAGTGGACGCCTGAACAGAAGTTGTTGGCAAATTACAACAACAAGGCACTCAATGCTATTTTCATGGCATTAAATGCCAGTGAGTTTCGTCGTGTGCAAGGCTGTGAAGAGGCTAAAGATGCATGGAACAGACTTATCTGTACACATGAAGGTGATGAAACTGTCAAAGAAAGCAAGTTAGAACTGTTAACTTCCCAGTTTGAAAATCTACGGATGGATAATTCTGAGACTTTTGATGACTTCTTTATCCGTCTCCAAGACATCATAAACTGTAGTGCTGCTATTAGTCATGCATATACTGACACACAAGTGGTACGTAAGATATTGCGTGCCTTGCCTCCTCGGTTTCGTTCACGTAAGGATGCCATCACTGAGAGTAATGTGATCAAGAACATGTCCATTGAGACACTTGCTGGGAAACTACGGACATGTGAGATGGAACAAGCCTTGGAAGAACCGTTGAAGAACAAGTCTGTGGCATTCAAGGTTACATCGTCTAAAGAAACTTCCACAGAACTTTCTGATGATGAAGAACAGACTGTGGATGATAACTATGCGTTTCTGTCACGAAGCTTTCAGAAGATTCTGAGATATCAACAGAATCGAGACCCTCGAAAGCGATTTCCTGACACTTCAAATGCTCCTAGGAGTCGTGGTTTTGAGAGATTTTCTGTGGATGGAAGAAGAGCTCGAGTTGATCGTAAAGATGTCCAATGTTACAAGTGTCGTGAATATGGGCATTTTGCTAATGAATGTGACAAGAAGGTGGATCGCAAACCTGGTGATGATTCCAAAGCAAACCTCACGGTCACGTGGGATGATTCAGATGAAGATGAGGATGGAAATTCCTCAAATGTTGTCTCCAACTATGTGGTCTTCAGTGCATCCCTGGATGAGCATCCAGGAGGTATTGTATCCTCCACTGATGATATTAATGTTTCTGATTCTGGTGTTCATGCTACTACTAGTGAATTATGTGATATGTATAAGTTTTCCATGCAACAAGTAAAGTTGCTTGAAAAAACTAACACTGTCTTGTAGGAACAGGTAGATAGTCTTGGTCAGGATATATGTACTCTTGCAGGTGACTCCAACATGTTGAAGGAAGAATTTGCAAAGGAAAAGGAGGACTTCCAAGCACGTATTGCCTCTCTGGAAAACCTGAACAATAATCTGGAGACACGGTATCGTGCTCTTGTACTGGAACATGAAAAGGTGAAAGCTGAGTTGTTTGCAGCCAACAAACAATTGGTTGGCTTTGGTAAAGCTAGTGATAGTCTTAACTCCCTGCTGGGAATTGGTAAATCCCACTCAGACAAATCTGGTTTAGGTTATGACACATCTGTTCCTCTCTCTACTGCTAGCACTTCCTGTACTACTTTTGTCAGACCAACAGGTGTCACTTCTCCTGCTCCTGTGCAGCTGTCTGGTGTGGTTTCCCCACCCAAGGTCACTCATGTAAAGCATGCCCGGAAAAAGAACTTTAGACACAAAGGCTTTAAATGTCTAACCTGTGGTCGCATGGGTCACACCTCTGCTTTCTGTTGGAATAATATGTATCCTGCTCATCATTCTTCTTTTGCAGGTAATTCATATTGGAACAAGTCTTCCACTTTCTCCATGCAGGCTCCATACATGTGGAATGGCTATGCTCCGTGGGGTTTACCCAGGACTTCTCCTTATGGAAATCGTCCTCAAGCAACACCCATGCCCACTCCACCACCACACTTCTGGGATAGGAGTATGGATGCATCCAGGAAAATGGTATCTCACATGGCTCGTTTGGTTGAACCAATACCTTCATCATGGTATCTTGATAGTGGTTGTTCGCGTCATATGACAGGTGATAAGACTCTAATTGATAATCTGACTCTTGACTATGGAGGTAAGGTTAGTTTTGGAAATGGTAAAATGCTTCCGGTTGCGGGTAAAGGTAACTTTTCTGAGGTTGGATCGCTCAATAGTCACGAGCTTCTTTTTGTTAAGGGTCTTAAGTCCAATTTATTGAGTATTAGTCAGTTATGTGATGCCAAGTTTAGGGTTGTGTTTGAGGATGATAAGTGTGATGTTTTTTATTCCAATCATGTCTTGGTGTTAACTGGTAGTCGCTCATCTGATAACTGTTTCATTGTCACTACACCCCTTCCGCATTTGTATACCTAATGTGTCCGTTGGAACCGGTTGTGTTTAGGATGTTTAGGTTTGGTTAATTTTGTTTTTGTTGTTGGTATTGGGGACATACTACTTTCTCTATTGTATGGATTCCTCTTACAAATGGTTCTTGTTTGGCGCTCTCAACTGATTTTGGTCATGCAGTGTAGTAGGGTTACATCATACTCTCTCTGTCTTGGTTGTTTCTACATGATGCAGTTACATGTAGTTGGATTGTCATTTTGAATTTTCTGTACATCTCCAGCATTGTATGGTTTTCCTTCATGGTCATCATTGTCGTTCATGGTTATATACCTCTTGTAAGTGGTCAATGACTCACAAAATCCCCAGCCATTTGAATGTCGTTCATGCTCTGACGGATGCACTCAAGAGATGTTAGTTCTTGTGTTGCACGTTATCATGGTATTGCACTTCTTGAGTGTGTTTTGCCGAAAAGATGTAGGCTACACCCTACCCTCGTGTTCTGGTAAAAGATGGAGTTATTATATACTCCCACACGGGAATGGCATTTGTTTCAAATGGTCTTACAAAAAAAAAAAAAAAAAAAAAAAAAAAAATGAAATTTAGTTGTGATCCGGTTAACGTTCACTTTGGTCTAGTTGCACGTGCATTTCTATATATTCAATGATCATGGTTTTCCTTTGGTTCTGGAGGTGGATTTGTGTCTGTCAGTTTCTTCTGCATGTTTGCATCATTCTAGGAAGTATCATGACTTGGTGTATGATGTCGTTCTTCGGTTTTGCATTTTCTTGTGGTTGAGATTTGCTTCACTTGTAATTTTTCTAAAATTGGAATCCCTACAATAAGTAGAAATTTTTCTTGTGATGTCTCTCAATGCTTGTCTTTGGTCGTAATTTGGTTTATTGTCGGGCTGTTAGGATGGTTTCTCGGTTTTTCTTTTTGTTAAAAAAAAAAAAAAAAAAGGGTTCGTACGTACGCCTTGAAGACGTTCGTACGTGGAGGGGGACAGATCTTTTAGCAACGTACGAACGTCCCTAAGACGTACGAACGTAGTGTTTGGCAGATGTTTTTTTTTTGGGGTCCCGACGTTCGAACGTTCCTAGAACGTACGTACGTTCCTGAAATAGTCCGGCCCATTTGTTGTTTAAATTCAACTTTTGTTAAACCAAAGGCCAACTGTTACATTCAAAACGTGCTCTCTATTCCCTCTTGCACGAACATAACGATTTTTCTTGCTCTTCCCCTTCTTTCTCTCTCATTTATTCTTGTCGACCTTCTTCTTGCTCTTTTCCTGTTGGATTTGTGTTGTTCTTCCATAGTGGTGTTTGTCGTTGTGTTGGTTCCGTGTATTGGTTGGTGAATCTTGTTGGTCATCCTCAATCACTCTCTTGTAAGTTTGTCTTATGATCTTTCCTTCTTCAATTGTCATGTTCTTGTTGATTATTTGGAATTGCTTTATCATATATTGTTGTTAAGGTTGTATGTTTGATAAATGTCTTAATGGTTCGTGGTGGCTTCATACTTGATCGTGTCTTCAATTGAGTTGATCATGACCTTGGGAAGTAGTTGTTCTTGGTTTCCATTGCTGTTTTATGTTTTTGTTTTGTGGATTGGATGCTTGTTATTGCTACACTGTTGTCGATAGCATATCTCAAATTTCTGCACATCAATTGTTTGATTGAATGCCTGAATGAACTTGCTATTGGTTTTGTGTCGATTTACTTACATTTTTGGTTTGTTCTCTGTTGTGTTTGTGCAGAAAATGGCTTCAAAGCGCGCACGCACCACTCCCTCCACCACGGCATCCTCTTCTCGTGCTCCTAGGGGTAGAGGTTCCACTCCGGGCTTGTCGTCTCACCCCACATCTCTTGGTGCTCACCCTCGAGCAAAAGCTATTGTTCCTGAGCGGTTCTTCGACTTGGGAGACATTGCTACCACTCCTCTCGGGGTCTCTCAACTAGGCAACATAGCCTCGTTCTTTGAGGCAAGAAAATTGTTAAGGGTAGCTCAACCAATTACCAAGTACTCGGTTGAGCATACGATTGCTTTCTATGAGTCAAGGACACCCTCTCAGAATCGCAAGAGTTTCTCTGTTTTGATTGAAGGTCGGAGATACACTATCTCTCCGAAGGTGATTCGGGAGGCGTTAGGGATTGATGATGATCTCCTCTCTGAAGATGCCGTTCATGTTAGGTGGCCCATTCCGGAGGAAATTCAGATTGATTTTGTCGATCAAATACAAAGATTGTTCATTGATGGGGTCACGGAAAGATATCACGCCAAGTTCTACAGCGCCATCCTTCTGCATATGGTTGCCCATTCCAACATCTACCCCACCAAAGGCAACAAGATCATCATGACCGACGACATGGTCAAATTGGTAGTTTGTATGTCGGTGCACCATCTCCATATCTCTGAAGTCATCTACACACGGATGCTTCAAATCGATGCTGCTAAGGGTACTCTTCCTTTCCCTAGTTTCATAATGACCATTCTCAAGCATTTGGGATTTCAGGGTCGATATGTGGAGGTGAGCCCTCCTAGGTTTGTTGGCCATGACTGGGTCAATGCCATCAAGAAGGGCTGCCAGTCTAGAAAGGCTGCGTTTGAGTCCGTGGGTGCGCGTCTGACGCATCACCTTATATGGGGAGGACGGGCTCTTGTTCGTGGTGATGATTTCGATCAGGCTCTGATCCCTGGACGCCCCGTCCCCGCCTCAGCTAGGGTCAATCGGGCAGTTGCTGCAGTTGACGCTCGGGTTTCTTCTATTCGGCGTCGTCAGGATCACATGGGTTCTAGGTTTGATCGTTTTGAAGTCATCCTCTCTCAGCATGATGCTATGCTCCGAGATCTTCATAGGATGAGCGTTGCTCAGATGCATCACCTTCAGCTCGACTTCACACCCATTGACTTACCTCCATTTCCGGAAGAGGTACCTCCAGTTCCAGCTGATAGTGATGATGATGACTCTGTTAGCGAGAGTGAGGACGATGGTGATGGTGAACACATTGATGGCAACTCGGAGTCCGAGTAGTTCTTGTTTGGGTTTACTCTTCATACTCTTTTACTTAACATTTTTTTTCTTTCCTTCTTTTTGCTTGTTATATCGGTTTGCTTCTATCTTTAGATGTGAGCATGTTATTGGATATTGCTATTTTAATATTAGTTCTAGAATCTTTCTGTTTTGCAGTAAATTCTTGCTAATTAGGTAATGGACCCTTCCCTTGGGCCCATGTTGGGGTTGATTTTGTTTTCCTATATATAGGGGAGTTCTCTCTTCCTTTACTCATATTGTGCCCTCTTACCTCCCTCTAGCTTTTATTTTTGTTCTTCAGAATTACTCAATGGCAGAGTATGAACTTCATGGGGTTTTTGTTCCGGCTGTTGGTTATGTGTCATTTATGGTGATGGAGTACAAAAACAATGCAAAGGTTTGTCGTTTGTGTCGTGTTCCCCATGGGTATGACTATATTCATAAACCTTTCCTTAATCCATGTTTGGTTCATGTCAATCATTGGGAGAGACTACCGGGTCATCTTCAAAATCAGATCTTGGAGTTGGTTGGATACCCGAAGGTTCCAGGGCTTGCTGCTCCTCTTACCGACTGCGGCTTGGATAGCAGAATTGAGGAGTTGTTTTGTACGAGCGAATGGCTGGAGGATTATGATGAGCATGTGATAGCTCGGTGGAATAGACTTTCGGCTCGTGCGGAAGCTTACTTCTCCCAGCTTCCTCTTGGCCATTGGGAACGAGTTTTTCGAATTCGTTAACTTGAGTTCTTTTTATTTTTTTTATTATTTTTTTATGTTGATGAATTATTAAGTTTGGTTCGGAGTTGCTTTCGTTAACCTTAAGAGTTGGGATAGGAATTATATATTTTTATCTGTTCTGTCTTAATTATTTGGTTTTGATTCCTCTTTCTGGTTATTTGTGTTTATTGGTTAGTCTGGATATTATTGTTGGTTCACTTGTTGTGACAAAAAGGGGGAGATTTATGACTCTAATACTAACATTTGTCTCTTTGTTGTTAGGGTATTCTTGGGTCATGTTTCAGGTATGCTACAAGTATGGGGGAGTGAACGTGTTGATGTTTGTGTTGATGTTTTTAGAAGATTGTGCAGTTATGGGGGAGCTCATGAAGTATGAGGGAGTTGCTCGAAGGAACTTATGTTACTTCGAAAATTCTTAGTTGCTTCCGTGCGGTCTCTGATGTTTAAAGCGTCTTGTTCAAGAATTGGTGACTCGGTACGTGTTATACCTTGAGTGATTTGGTAGGCATGTTTTATAAATGCCATGGTTTGGGATTGTAAGCACGTTTTATAAGTGCTATTAGAGTCATAGGTTTTTGTCACAAAATCAATGTCAAAGGGGGAGATTGAAACCGGCATTAAGTGGTTTGACATCAATTTTGTGACAAAGTGTCCGTGGTTATTTCGCCTTGAGTTCATTGTTAAGAAAACCTTGGTGTACGCGTGTCGTCTTGTGTCATTGCCTTCGCGTCGTGTGTTTCGAATATAAATTGGGTCAGGACGTACGTACCTCTTAAGGATGTACGTACGCTTCGTATGTCAGCAGGTTTGGTTTGGGTTCTGGACGTACGTACCTAGTTAGGACGTTCGTACGGCCATTGAAGCAGCAAGATTCCTTTTGGTCAGGACGTACGTACGTGGTTAGGACGTTCGTACGTCCAAGCAGGCAGCAAACTTTTCACCGTGTGGGGACGTACGAACGTTGATTCGACGTACGTACGTCCAATATGGATTTCGTCCAATCAGGCCCATTTTTGGTGTATTCCAACCCTAGGTTTAAATAGCTTTCCTCTTCAATGAGAGAAGTAGTTCTTTAGCCGTTTTGTTATTCTTCTAGTTGTGGTGTTTTGGTTTAGGTCTTGGTATTCAAAGTGTTTGTGGCTATTGAACTCAATTCCCTTTCTTCCCCCTTTTCTCAATTCATAACTGTGTGATTCCAAAGAGTGTTATTGTGATTTCGGCTTCGAGTCTTCTTGTGGGTTTATCAAGAAGTCGAGTGTCTTGTGCGTACATCAAGGTGCTCTGGTGAAGTCAAGGTGTTAGAGATAACCAGGAGTATCAACTCGCAGTGAGTGCAGGTAGTTGATAGGTTTGTAAATCTCTTTTCATCTAGTGGATTATTTGTTGTCGTGAGGACAACCGTGGACGTTTCCCTTATTGGGTTTTACCACGTTAAAACTTCTGTGTGTTCTTTACTTTCTACATATTGTTTGTTTGGTTGAATATTCAATTGGTATATTAGCACTATTTGTAGTTTCTCATTCTCCCCCTAAACAAAAGCTTCACCTAAATGCAATGCATATGAGAAAGATGCACCTAGAACTAACAAACCAAATAAGGATATTTGAAACACACAAAGAACCAAGCATACAAGGGTAGAAGAGAGTAAAGAGAAAACCATACCATAAATCTGGAATCCATGACACACAAAACTAAAAGACATGAGAGAGATCTAGGCATATAAATGAAGATGAAAGAGTACCAACACAGACACAAGAAGGGAGATTAGTTAAGAACCAAAACGAAAAAAGAAGGAGATAGTGAAAAGACACTGAATACTTATATGGGTAACAGAGGGAAGAAAAGAAAACATAACATGAATCCCTGATAGAAACCAAGAGAAACCTATACATAGAAGAAAGAGTCAGGACACCAACAATCGAAACAAATGATTCACTAGAATATCACTTTAATCAACCGACCATAACCACCTGAGATAGACTCCAGAGAAACGACTTCATAGAAACAAGATATCTAGAGAAAAAGAACAGACAAACAAAAAAGAAGAAATACCATACCTGATGAAATTGGGAAGGTACAATAAAGACCAAGAACCAAATAGTCAAACCTGTGAGAAATGTGCAAGAAAAGAATATGCGAAAAGAGAAAGAAGAAGAGAGAACCAATAGTTAGTAGGAGATATGAAAGAGAATAGGGAAACCATGCATACCAGACACATCCAACAATATCCCATGACAAAACAACAGGAATATGAGTATCTGCAGGAAGAGATACGTAAAGTATAAGAAAATCCATTGAGACTCCATGGAAAATCCAATCTGTAAATGTTCCTGAAACAACTCATCCAACCAGAAAAAGGAATTAGAGAATCTCATAACAAAGAGAAGCAAATAATATCCCAAACACAATGGAATAGAGACATAAAAGGAATAAACCTGTAAGCCCACCCCTAGTGAAACCCAAAAATTAGTTCAACATATGCCAAACAAGATAAGCAATCATCAAGCTCATAAAAAAAATGTTGTATCTGAAGAACAATCCAACTTCAGATGGTACTAAGTTACAACACAACAATCCAACGTCAGAGCAAATTTCCTGCCAGAACACGAAGACTCCGATGACATGCCATACATTGTCAAAAAGATTAGAGAGTCAATAGAAGAGAATTGCTAACAATAGATGACCAAACTGAGCATATGCATCCCAAAGTAGAACAGTGGTAGCCCAAAACCATTGCATGAGGATCAACCAGGCACAAGAAGCAACAATAAGAGGATAGGCAAGTCTCATAAGCATTTAATCAAACACCAGCTAGCCAACAAGGTAATTCAAGAATATTATCCCAACATAGAAAAGTATGATGAGAACCTATGAGAAAACATGAATCAATATAAATCATGAGAACCGAATACACCAAGAACATGATTTCATCACCAAAATATGCTTATGCATACCTTGTAGCCTTCTTAAAACAAATTGAGAACTATTACCTTGAGAAATCACATCAAACACATGTGATCCAATGACAAAACTAGAAAGCATGAAGTTTAAAACCAAATAATACTAACAATTTGACCTTAGTATGTCAATAAAACACCGACTGAAAAGAATTACCAAGGAATGGAACCAAAATAGAGTAAGCCATAAACACTTTCAGCAAGAACATCTACCTGTAAAGTTACTGAAAGAAAAATAAAGTTGACGACACGCACAGTGTCCATGAACCTGCATACAGTAGAAAAGAGCAGTCTAAGTGGTGGTAGCAACAACCAATGCTAGAACAACAAGCATACAGAATCCGAAGAAATGGCGCCTCTACTCCTTTGAGCACGAGGAGGACGTGTGCCCAATGACGAAGCACCCTTGGAACCGGGTGTTTCTTTGGTGGGAGGAGTTTGAGCTTGCTTAGAAGGCATGTCCTGCATACCCAGAATAGGAACCAATCGAAGAATGTTAGAAAACACTCTAAGTAACAACCAAAACAGTTGAGAATTTTCATTCAGGCATTTGAGCAAACACTTGGTGGGCAAGACAGTACACATAGTCAAAAACACTATATTACCCAGTCGATAATAATACTAAACATGTCCAAGGGTTCCATAACCATTAAGAATCACACGAGCACCCAAACTTGTCAAGACACCAAGTATATATTCAATGATGCAAGCTAGACAAAAAAAAAAAAAAATGATAACCAACCTTCCAACCAAGAGCAAACAGAAACATATAACCATGAATCACCAAGGAAGAAGAACCAAAACAAGCAAGAAGGGAGAAGAGGAATATCTCCTAAGATGAACAAGGAAACTAAAAAGGTAACTGCTTGTAGTGTGCCAAAGAAGCGGGGACACGATCGATATAACAGTTGGCCTTTGGTTTAACACAAAATTTAAATTTAAACAACAAATGGGCCAGACTGTATCAGGGACGTTCGTACGTCCTAAAGACGTTCGTACGTCGGGGCTCCAAAAAAACATCTGACAGACTCAACGTTCGTACGTTCTAATAACGTTCGTACGTTGGAAAAAGATCTGCCCACCTCAACGTTCGAACGTCACGACAGCGTTCGTACGACCCCCTTTTTTTTTTTTTTTTTTTTTTTTTTAAAAAAAAAATGATAGGGAATTAACCTTAACAACAGAAAACCAAACCAAATAACTAACAACACAAACCATAATAAGAAGATAAAAAGAAAAGAACCGATGTACCATAGAAGTGAAGAGGAACACATCATGAACTTCCAAAAACAGTAGCCAATCCCAATCCGTACAAAAATAAGAGGCAATATATTGGGATAAACAAAAGATTGAACAAATAAGAGAATTGAAGTGCATCATAAACAAGGCCTCGGTGTGTGTAGATGCAATGCAATGCATAAAGAGAGAGAAAGTTCACCACTAGAACACACCCTTTGAAGACCTAGAATATAGAACCATCAACAAGAGACATACGATTAACAAGCGAGCTTAGAAGAAACAAACGTCAATCCCCTTTGAAACAAACAATATGAGTGGAAGACAAACGAATATAAATATGAACTTTCAAACAAAAACCAAGATGTCCAAAAGGCAAAGGAATATAAACTTTGGATGCCTTACATAAAAAATGAATATGCGCTTGGATTTTTATTTTTCCGCATGTGGTGGAGTTTAGTCTACATCATTCTAATGTCATTCCCGCGTGGGAGGGATTTTTTCCTCCATCTTTTCAAATACACGAGGGTAGGGTGTAGCCTACATCTTTTTGACAAATACAAACTCAAGAAGTGCAATACCATGATAACGTGCAACACAAGAACTAACATCTCTTGAGTGCATCCGTCAGAGCATGACCCTCACAACCCCAACGGGTTCTTAGCCAACTGATATTGCTCTAAAGACAATCAAATGGCTGGGGATAAAGTGAGTCATTGACCACTAACAAGAGTTGTAATAGGAAGATAAGAATGCTCAATAACACGAACAACAAAATGAGCATTAACCAAAACAAAGGAGAGATAGCTCAAGATAACATAAATACTCGAGAGATAGATAAGTTCTATGAGCTCAAAGAATATGTAAGTGGTTTCCAAAAACTCCCATCATGCAAGCATGCCGTGCACTGTGCAAACAAGCGAGGAAAAATGCATGATACATACCAAAACATACTTAAGAGTTCAGAAAGAGAAAAACACCCAAACATATTGCAACTTATTTAAGACAATTGAACTAAACCAATATCTTAGAAAAGATGCATCCAACAACACATACATGGAATAATGAAAGAACAATTAACGCATGCATAAACAGAAGAACATAAAAAAAAAAAAAACCACCAACAAATAGCCTATGTGGTTAGAGAAATATGCAATACAAATAACACAAGGCTAGAAACAAACCACATCATCCCAACTATGGGACACCACCAGACCTTTGCAAGTCCAGAAAAACCTTCAACTTATCCTTTCTTACCCATACTTGTTTAACACTAGGCGTGCACACTTTGGGAGTTGAAAAGATATGAGATCTCCCCTTAACCAGCTTTGGAATAGACTTGTCCTTAACTAATTCCACCTTAGTCTTTGACTTCCTTTTGTTGGAGTTCCTGTTTTTCTTAAACCTATGAGAAGAAACATTAAAAGTCCGAGGTCTAGAAAATGCACAAGAAGGAACATAAGAATCAACATGATTATAACGATGAGGAACACGAGAATAGGATGCAACATGTTGATTAAAATCCCAACAAAAGATAACCAAATGACCAACTCTACCACAATAAGAACAATGAAAAACATTAGACTTACTCAAAGAATTCTTATAAGAAGATATGGTAGTAGAAGATGAAACATGTATGTCACCATTGTATTTGTGACCTGGTGCCTTAACAAAACCTGTACCTCCACTATGAGAACAAGATGTCTTACCAGCAAAAACAGCCTTACCATTAACCTTAGGCTTAAAATTCTTACGAGAAACATGCTGAAAATTAGTAGCATTAAGTCTAGTCTCAACAGGTGGGGTAGGCAATAGGGCAGGCAAACTAGATTTTACAGAAGTAATCACACTAGATGAACTAGTAGAACTAGCAATAGAAGACTCAAATCTAGTTTTGTCCAAAACCTGCAATCGGAGTTGAGTAGACGTTAGATCATTATTTGTTACCTCATACTCCACCAATAGAGATTTGTATTTCTCATCGACCTCCTGATTGGCCTTCTCTAAAGCTGCAATTCTACATAGCAAGTCAAGTTTTTCTTTTTCAAATAATTGAGAAATAGAAATTGCATCATCTGCAGCATAAGAAATTAGTTTTTCAAGAGTCTCAACTTTATCCTGCAAAGAAAGATTAGCCTTTTCCAAATTTTCAATTTTGGATTCATAAACTTCCCCTTGAAGCATATAGTCTTCTGCACAATGTCTGAGTCGTTGTTCTAGAGAATCAACCTTAGTCTGCAAAACACCATTATCTTCAAAACAAAAATTATCAGAAGTAGTAGACAAATTACAATTAGCTTTATTGAATTTTTCCTGCAAATCAATATTAGCTTTTTGTAACCTATTACATTCTTTTGTAGAAAGTCTGTAAAGAAGAGCCCAATCACTATTGCTAACAACATACAAATTATCATCTTTTTCAAAATCAAATTTTGGTTTTGTAGATTTAGACGATTTAGCAATAAAATTATTATAACCAGACTCATGAACCATTATTGCACTCATAGGATCGTTAGCGTGAGCCTTGACGCTCCTTAACCAGCCCCCAGCGACTGATACCAATTGAGAAACTCAAATAGTGCTAATCTAACAGTTCAATATTCAAACAACTTAAACAATATGCAGAAAGTAAATAACACACAGGAATTTTTAACGTGGTAAAACCCAATATGGGAAACGTCCACGGTTGTCCTCGCGACAACAAATAAATCCACTAGATGAAAAGAGATGTACAAACCTATCAACTACCTGCAATCACTGCGAGTTGACACTACTGGTTATCTCTAACACCTTGACTTCACCAGAGCACCTTGATGTACGCACAAGACACTCGACTTCTTGATGAACACACAAGAAGACTCGAAGCCGAACTATGAAACAAGCTTACACCAGAGTTCCTTGATGAACACACAAGGATACTCGACTTCTTGATGAACACACAAGAAGACTCGAAGCTAAATCACTCTTCAATAAGGAATAAGAAGATGAATGGGGAAGAAGGAAGAAGAAGATGAATGAGGAAGAAGAAGATGAGTTCAATCACCAAAACATCCTAAACCAAAACCTAAACAAACTCCAAGACAAGAGATGAATTGGACGGCCAAAGAACTACTTCTCTCATTGAAGAAGAAGGCTATTTAAAACCTAGGGTTGGAATACACCGAAAATGGGCCTGATTGGATGAAATCCATATTGGACGTACGTACGTCGAATCAACGTTCGTACGTCCCCACACGGTGAAAAGTTTGCTGCCTGCTTGGACGTACGAACGTCCTAACACCGTACGTACGTCCTGACCAAAAGGAAGCTTGCTGCCTCAATGGACGTACGAACGTCCTAACTAGGTACGTACGTCCAGTACCCAAAACAAACCTGCTGACATACGAAGCGTACGTACGTCCTTAAGAGGTACGTACGTCCGACCCAATTTATATTCGAGACACACGACGCGAAGGCAATGACACAAGACGACACGCGTACACCAAGGTTTTCTTAACAATGAACTCAAGGCAAAATAACCACGGACACTTTGTCACAAAATTGATGTCAAACCACTTAATGCCGGTTTCACTTACATTATCACAAAGGTCCAGAGCAACGGTTCTTATCGTCTTCAAACACCAAAAGGGGAGATCATCAAGAACCCATGGAATGCTTATCATTTAAAAAAGTTTCATCAGTGAAATGTAAGCATCTGTTCGTTACATTTCAATGAATAAACTCACTTTTGCCTTCATCTCTGCTCAAACATGAATGGCTAATAAATGTCGACTACCTCGACCTCAATTATCAAAAATCTAGTCCCTTTTGATAATCTAAAATTTGTTAAGTTACATCACTAACAACTTAACCTGGTGTATTGGTCATTCCCCTCCCACGACCTAAGCACAACACAACTAAGATATATGCGACCTGGTCTCCCAACGGAACCAACACCACGATTACCACTTGTTGTCTGCAGGTCCCTTTCAAGCAGGCAAACTACTAGGAACAACAATATAAGGTAAAAAGTTGAATTCATTTTCTACTTGATGAGATTCTAACGATTACAGGTACAACCACAAAATCTAAGGCATACAAGAGGAACTGTTTCAGTGCGTCCTGCTTGCAGCCATTCATCTCGTCTACCTGCCTTCTGAACGAGCTACCAGGACTCCCTGGAAACTAGCTGTTCAGAAATGTTTCTTACAAATTCATCAAAGTAAAAACGGAATACTGCTGTTAAATACAAAAGACAAATGAAGGTACACTAAAGGTTCACAAGGGGGCTCTAATTACAGCGCTCTAGAAGCAAGCCCAAGAACAAGGAGTGCAAGCCTTGCAAAAGGTTACCCAATACAAGAAAGGGAAAAGAAGGACTGCAAGAAGCAAACTTTGCACAAGGTTACCCAATACAAGAAAATGGGAACCAAGGCAAGTTCATTGCTGCGCAGGCAGCTCGCCGGAAACACCACCATCTGTAACATCACCAGCGACCTGGTCGCTAGGGCCCATCAAGGTGTCCTGAGCTGGTGTCAAAGTTTCTTCACCACCACCTCGCGTCTCCTCTCCCTCGGGCGACCCAGATACAGCCTTCAACACCTGCTCGCAGTAAGCCTTCCACGCCGCTTCATTTTCCTGACATACCCTCTGCCAGTATTCAATAGAAGCTTGAGAAGCAGCGTTGCGCTCCTTCAGCTGTTCCACCGTCTCCTTCAGCTGCTCCACCGTCTCCTTCAGCGCCGCAACCTGCATATCCCTGTCCTTCACCTTGCACTCAGCAACAGCAGCAATATTCTTCACCTGCTCAAGCTTGTCATTGAGCTGCTTCAACTCAATGTCAGCCTGAGCACCAATCTCAGCGACCATACGCACCTCCTGGAAGCTGGCATTGAGCTGCAAGCAACAACAGAGTTTAACCTGAATGTCCAAACGTAAATAAAGTAAATTTTACTCATGATCAAACTCACCAAAGAAAGGGCCGAGTTGATCTTCGAGCAGGTCACCAGCAAGGGCTGTGACTTCACTGCTTGGGCATCAACAGCCAGGACGGTACCCTCATTCACAGCCCGGGCAACGCAAGGGTCATCGATAGCGCTGTCGTTATCATACACGACATGCTTCTCTCCTCGACCATCCAAATAATCAAATGGCCCGGGCCGGAATTCAGACAAAATACCTTTGCCCTTATGCAAAGGCCGAGCAGCAGTCTTCCTGGACACAACAGACGTTCCAGGAGAAGTCACAGGCATCGAAGCAACAGGAGCTGGCATAGTTGGAAGCTCCGTCAGCTTGAGGCTCCCCGAGAAGGACCTCTTCTTCCCAGCCAAGCCAGATAACTTGGGAAGCGAGGCGGGAGGACCTGCAACTGGAGGACTCGTCGCCACATTACCACCAGACCGCTCCCTCTCCACTTGCGGCTCCCTCTCCACAACTCGTTCATGCCCAAGAGGTCGCTCCTTATCAGACCTCCGAGTTGCACTGGCAGAACGTTCTCTGTCCCCCTGCCTCGAGCTACCCCCAGTCCGCTCGCTATCACCACCTCGCGAGTTGCTACCAGATCGCCCACCAGACTTATGCACCGAAGCCATAAAAGTCTTCTTCAAAGCTTTCCTCCTCTCGAGCTCGTCCCAAACAGTCTTCGGACCACCTTTAGGAGTAAAATGATCCTTTAGATGGGGTAGGAACTCGATCTTCCGCCGGTCATTCAAGTTACCAAAGCTGTTGAGAGCAGATTGCAAATCGTTCTTCCTTACTAAATGATCGTCCCTGATCGCTGCAACACAAATAAACAGTAGTCAAGTCCAAGTACAGGAAGAAAGGTCAACAACCCTAGAACTAAAGACCACAAACTTACGAGCGTCATTTCTAGTCACATGACGCAACTGGATATCTCCTTCAACAATTGACCCAGTAAGCAGCATGGGCTCTTTCCACCATGGCTCGCTGCTTACTGGATAAATCAAAGGCAAACGATCTGGCCTAACTTGCATGTTATAGCCCGAAAGTTCAACCTTGGAAGAACGTTTAAAACTGAAGTGGTTCAGTACATCCTTCACAGAAATGTTCCACCTATGCAGCTTGTTGAGGTCATCAATTACCCTCATATTTCGCCAGAAATTACCATTCATCTGGCAAGGGGCTCGACCTATAGCATTCAACAGGTCAACCACCAGCCGAGACAATGGCAATCTCAGCCCAGCACGAAATTGGTTTAAAGTAAATACAGTAGACGATGGGTTATTGGGTCGATAGTCAGGAGAAAGCAACCGATCTCCCAGAAATCTAATCTCCAAATGCCTAATCGATCTAAGATCATAAACCCTCCTAACAGCAAAATGCCTATGGACATAATCCATATTCACAACTCTACAAAATGCACCATCGTCTCCCTCTACCAATTCATCATCAGAAGAGTCTGGCCCATGAGAACCACTACTCTGGGGGCTATCCATCTCCTCACCACGCACAGAAGACGGAGTGTCAGATTGAGTATTTTCAGACTCAATCTCCTCACCACCACCACTCAGATTATCATTTTGAGAATCACTACCTTCAGACATTTTTCTCTCAAGCAGTATATAACAAATCAGAAGAAAACAGAAGATCAAAGAAAAGAAAGGAAAGAAAACAAACCTCACGAGCTCTCAAGTCTCTTCAGATCGCAAGGCAAAAAGCGACAGCAATTCAAATAAAGGCGAGATAGGTAAACCCTTCTCAACGTAAGTACAGCTTATATACTGTAGCACGACCAATTTCAGCCATCGATTCGAAACAGATGAACGGCTAAGATCTACCAAAGCATCCATATGCATTGCAGTTATTCCCCACTCACGAAAACGGTTCGCATCCACCGTTGGATCAATCCACGTGTACGCAAGATATCCAATCAAGCAAAACGTGCTTCAGTTGCCATAACTGCACATCTAACTGCTCGATAAAACTTCTCCACTTCCCCGTAAGAGCGCCATGATTATCCCAGACATCGCTGCATGACTGCCACGTGTACAAATTCGAAAAGTTAACCTCAAATCAACATCGATTGGTGCATTAAGTCTTTTCAGCCCGCATTTCACAGCCAACCTAAAAAGAGGGGGCTTATGTAGGGGTACTACATACTCCAGCCAATCAAAAGCAGCAACGTGGCACAGTCATCCATCCATCAGGTCGCTACGACGCCGACCTCCCAACAGCTCGACCACAACGACTCGACCTCCAGACCAGCAGCGACCTACCAATACGTACTACCATTCAATGCACAGAATATCTTCGTCAGTTACACAATTAATTCACAGAGACGCTCCTTATTCGTTACACAATTAATCCTCATTATGATGGCGGATAATCTGCAAGATCCATGATCCACGCCCTTCTATCTTCTATATAAACAGAACTACGATGGCTTGATCTCTAAGTTCAATTCCCCCGAGCTAGAGTACGTAGGCAATCTCGATCTCAACGAGGTGCAGCCACCCCAATCCCAAACATTCCCATTTGGTCAAGTCTCCCAAGCGACCTGACCCTGTTGATGCATTAATCTAGAAATAGGTTAATACAATATTCAAACATGATATTTAAGTAAAAACAATAGGTAATTGAAGTTTACTTACATGTTTAATTTGGTTGATCTCATTTAGTTGAGATAATTCTTCATTCCTCATGTGTGTAAATGTGTAATGCATTTGCAGCGAATTGAACAAATTTGCTTAAACATTTAATCCAATTTGCAATTGAATTTGAAGAGACAACAGTACACACATGAAGGGTTTTTATAAGACCTTTTTAATCATAGAGCCCATTTCAAAGTTTCTTATTCCAACGAAGAAAATAAATTACTATGGAATGGTTTTTTGACACAATGTGCATTAACATTCTAGTTTTCTCCAATGTCTAACACGTTAGTGTATGCTTGAAATATTGTAGTTGGCGAAGAACAAAGCGTTAAAGCAAGAAGACTATTTATACAATGCTTAAACAAAAATGTCATGCAAAATTCCTTTATAAGGGTGTATGTATCACGCAAAATACAACTGGGATTTCACACTTTACATCAAATAAGGCCTGTCTTTCTTAGATACAATTTTTGAGCCTGTGTTCCATACTTCAATAAATAACAGAGAAAAAAAACAAGTAAATTAAAAAATTAACAAAGCTGCAATTACCATACAAAAATACGCCGGTACCACTTAATTGTGGCAGAAATTAGCCTGAATTCTTGACTTTAAAGTCTTTTGGTAACTTTAATTTCAAATTTGTACATCCATAAAATTTCATTTACAAATTGAACCATTAATTTTCGGCGTGTTGTAACAATGAGATGAAATGTCAATAGTTAGGAGGACAGGTTTTATGAACTGCTGCAGAATTGGAATGGACATATAACCAACCTATGGTGACATGTAGAAGCTGAAGGCAGCTGTAAGGGAGCAACACATGGGTGCACTGAACTCTGTTCTACCTGCATATGTTCAGGTTTTCTTAGGCTGTTTGTATGTGATTATTCTGTATTTGTTTTTCTTTGTGGTGGGATATGTGAAAAATATGTGAACAGAGGAAATGACCTCTTAGGGATGACCTGACATGCAGTTCTCTGCAGGCTGATCAGGAGATATGTAACAGTTTTGTTGATGTTTTATCAAAAAAAAAAAAAATGACAATATAAGTGGTACATTTTGTACATATCATACTTCTAAATTCCAGTAATACACTACTTTCAATTTGCTCAAATACCTTAACACCTTATCTTCTACCTTCATCATGTTTGAATAGTAAAAACACTACATGGATAGCAAGTAGAGACATTTTGTAAAATTTTCAACTGAGAATTTTCAGTCTACATTAATCTATAAGAATATAGTTATCATGATTTGTATCCACACTTTTTCAACCAGTACACAGTTTCATTGATTATGTATGAGCATGTAACGCCCCTGAAATCCGATCCTAGCTGGCCAGGCCAAAATCGGGCAACAGAGTCATAATGATCTCCATATGTCCTCCATGGACCGTAGGGTCACACTACTGTCACGTGATATCACACCTCTAGACCACAGAAGAACATAATAAAATAAACAACAAATACTAAATTAACAGCGGAAGACTACCAAAATACAAACTATATAAATATAAATATACATCAGAGTCATGCCCGAAGGTTACAACTCATCAAACTCCAACTAGACATATGAGCAACTCAAGACAACCTCCACCAAGCTCTTATCGAATACTTCATCTCTAAAACACTTGTATCCTGAAAAGGGAAAAGGGAAGACGTTAAACGCCAGCAAGTTACAGAACTTGAGGTTCGATCTTAATTCCCAGAAAAAGAATCCGTGCATCCTAAAGATAAACAATTATAAATAATAATTAATTTATTTTAACATTTAACACAGTGATCAATAAATCAACAAGATCATCCTCTGGTAATCTGCAATGTTAATCATATTTCCAGTTCCAATAATCGAATAGTCAAAATCTATTTCAATCAATCAATCAATCAATTAATCAGTCTGCAATATCAGATCAAGTCCTTATCCAGTAATTCCAATCCATCATATTATATCAATCCAAATCCATCAATTTCAATCCATGAAATTCATATATAAAGTTGTGCAGTAGCACCGAGTCGTACGCATCACGCCATACACTCACATGAAATTCATATATAAAGTTGTGCAGTAGCACCGAGTCGTACGCTTCACGCCATACACTCACATGAAATTCATATATAAAGTTGTGCAGTAGCACCGAGTCGTACGCTTCACGCCATACACTCATTGAGTTATGTCATGTGACAACACTCCGGGACGTCTCCCCATCATACGGGTCCGGTGTTAATTTGTTTAACACGCCCAAATCTAATCCAACACACAGTTCAATCCAACCATTCTATTCCAATCATTGTCCATATAAATATCTATATATGACGAACAACATAAACGTGTATGATGTCAAGTTCAGGAATTTCTAAAGTAAGAAAGTCCATAACCAATGGGTTCAATCAAACATTACAATACCAAGTCAAATATTCAAATCCAATAATAACATATTTGAAAATATAAATTTCAGCAATATTAATAACTAAATATTAACAAGTTTGCATATTTATCAAATTCTAATTATTAAAACATGTATTTTCATGAGAATCAATTATTATTCTACTATCCTAAACTTAATAACCAAACTAACACTTCAACCTAATCTGAAAATTAAGAGAAAACATCAAGTAATATAACTTGCTTCATAAGAAGACCACCAAACACCAAATATACGAAGAACACAACTCAAAACCACCATACTGCAATCCAGTCACAGATTTTCTGACCTCCAAAGAATCAGTTGTACAGGTCATGTCCGGAAGATTTACATACTCTACTTTATATGCTCAGATGCGTAGTTTCAATAGGGTTCTAATGACGTAAGATTCATGTCATTCCGAGTTCTGTAGAGAGAGTTATGGCCGAAATACTAACAGGGTGTTATAAAAAACGGGAATCCATATATTTCTCTTCAAGTTTGAGATCTAGGGTTTTTCTTTTTGATTTAATAACTAAGAATATTATATATACTAATATTTATTTATGTGGACCTAAAGATGAGTTTAAAATAAAGCCCAAAGGCATGATACTAATCCCATTTATAAAACCTATTTATATAGTCAAAGAAGTCCAAATTGAAATCCAATTTCTATTAAGCACAAGCCTATCAAAATACCGGGTATTACATTCTACCCCCCTAAAAAGAGGAATCTCGTTCTCGAGATTCAAATCAAACATCAAAATAAAGCTAGGTAAACAATATATCGACTAAAAAGAAATGAAGCATCATATGATTTAGATATCATAAATAGCTCGATATAAAACATTGTTAATACATATGCATCTAACAATACAACAAAGTGTCAGGAGAATGTCAGGGTACCATATGAAATGTGTCTCGATACAAATGTGTCTCGATACATTTAATTGCACATCACCAATCTTGATATGTAAATAGTAATATACATGCATCAAATGATTATATCATATAAATGTCTATCAGAAGACTAAATAAAGGAGACAAGTCTCTATCAACCAGAATCTGTATATGCACAACATATTATGGGTAAAAAAAAAATTTATTGTCCAAACTTATAATCAGTATCACAAGCATTAACTTAGTCAATACATTACTCCAATCATCTCTTGTGTTTCCTTGGGTACGCAACCCGCACACACCGAATAGCTACACATAGCCAACAACTCATAAGAGTATCCAAACAATTCCAAAACAATTCCAAATATCATAATATGACACTACCTTATCCAAAACAATTCCAGTACACAGGTTATGTATCCAATCATGCTACAGCATCCATCACTCCTATCTAAAATACATCAACGTTTAATAGATAAACTGATAACGGGTCAAGCTATCTCTAAGATATCACATAATCATGCTAGAGTCAAATAGCTCCTAGTAAAAGCAGTGTCTGGTCTTGGGGAGTGCAGAGTGTGCAATTACACATGACCCTCCAAATCTTAAAGTCGGCTTTAAGTTAAAGGGTTTACAACACTTCGAATCAAAAGAAAGGCAAGTAACATCAAGTTACATCTTTAATTCAATATTCAAAAGGATACCATAAACCACAATAAATATGCATTTATTAATATCTTTCAATATAACAAAAATATTCAATTTTGTCACTTCCAAACCAGGAACACCACCAAACCATTTACTCATGCATGAGCCATATCAATCAAAACAACCTTATTGTAATAATAATACATATCTGAATTTCTATTTTCTTTAATTTAAATTGTTATAAAAATAATCATACATACATTAACCGTCTAACATAGATCCTTCTTATTTTATTTTTTTTCAAATAAATGAACTTTTCAAAGTAAGATGTAAAACGTATCGCAAACATACTAGCACAACCTAAATAAGGTATCAAGTTCAAAACCTCAATTTAAATATATCCACTATAAGATTTCTATACACATTACAAACTAATAAACCTTTTTGGCATAATTAAAATTTTTTATTCTTCTAACCAAGTTCGAATTCTTATCCAATCAAAATGCATTGTACTAGTACATAGTGTTATCGTATACCATCCAGGAAAAATCTTTGTGACAAATTCCTAAAGAAAGACTAATACATTTATGTTCATCTATAACATGCGTATAAGGTTCATGGGCATAATTAAAAGCATACAATAATTCATATTTAAAAAGAATCCTTCAACCTGGTTATTTATGTATGCAAAAATGGATTACTAATTAAGAGCTTTCAGTTATAGCATTCTTGCGATTAAAACAGTTACAAAATATCCAATTTGCTTGTACGCGCTAAAAATTCCAACCACCGAAATACAATGCCTAAATTTTTATGAAAATCATCACTATTCAAAATATTGCAGATGAGAAACTACAAATAGTGCTAATATACCAATTGAATATTCAACCAACCAAACAATACGCAGAAAGTAAAGAACACACAGAAATTTTTAACGTGGTAAAACCCAAAAGGGAAACGTCCACGGTTGTCCTCGCGACAACAAATAATCCACTAGATGAAATAGAGATGTACAAACCTATCAACTACCTGCACTCACTGCGAGTTGATACTCCTGGTTATCTCTAACACCTTGACTTCACCAGAGCACCTTGATGTACGCACAAGACACTCGACTTCTTGATAAACCCACAAGAAGACTCGAAGCCTAAATCACAATACCACTCTTAGAATCACAAAGTTATGAATTGGGAAAAGGGGGAAGAAAGGGAATTGAGTTCAATAGCCACAAACACTTTGAATACCAAGACCTAAACCAAAACTCCACAACTAGAAGAACACTAGACGGCTAAAGAACTGCTTCTCTCATTGAAGAAGAAGGCTATTTAAACCTAGGGTTGGAATACACCGAAAATGGGCCTGATTGGACGAAATCCATATTGGACGTACGTACGTCGAATCAACGTTCGTACGTCCCCACACGGTGAAAAGTTTGCTGCCTGCTTGGACGTACGAACGTCCTAACAACGTACGTACGTCCTGACCAAAAGGAAGCTTGCTGCCTCAATGGACGTACGAACGTCCTAACTAGGTACGTACGTCCAGAATCCAAAACATACTAAGACAACGAGATAGAGACACGGACACGAGACGAGCGTGCGTACATCTTTGGCTTTCCTAACAATGATTTCAAGGCGAGATAACCATGGACACTATGTCACAAAATTGATGTCAAACAACTTCATGCCGGTTTCAATCTCCCCCTTTGACATTGATTTTGTGACAAAAACCTATGACTCTAATAGCACTTATAAAACGTGCTTACAAACCCAAGCCATGGCATTTATAAATCATGCCTACAAAATCACTCAAGGTAGAACACATACCAAGTCACCAATTCTTGATATCCAGCTTGATCAAGACACTTCAACCATCAGAGATCGAACGGAAGCAACTAAGAATTTTCGAAGTAACATAAGTTCCTTCGAGCAACTCCCCCATACTTCATGAGCTCAGGAATTTTGACACTTGAGCTCCCCCATAACTGTACAATCCTCTAAAAACATCAACACGTTCACTCCCCCATACTTGTAGCATACTTGAAACATGACCCAAGAATACCGTAACAACAGAGAGACAATTGTTAGTAATTGGAGTCATAAATCTCCCCCTTTATATAGAAAAACAAACATAACCCCAACATGGGCCCAAGTAGAAGGGTCCATTATCTAATTAGCAAGAATTTACTGCAAAACAGAAAGATTCTAGAACTAATATTAAAATAGCAATATCCAATAACATGCTCAACATCTAAAGATAGAAGCAAAACGATATAACACAAAAAAAATGTTAAGTACAAAAGTATGAAGAGTAACCCAAAACAAGAACTACTCGGACTCCGAGTTACCATCAATGTGTTCACCATCACCATCTTCCTCACTCTCTCTAACAGAGTCATCATCATCACTGTCAGCTGGGACTGGTGGTACCTCTTCCGGAAATTGAGGTAGGTCAATGGGAGTGAAGTCGAGCTGGCCTTTCCAGATTAGGTGATGCGTCAGACGCGCACCCACGGACTCAAAAGCAGCCTTTCGAGACTGGCAGCCCTTCTTGATGGCATTGACCCAGTCATGGCCAACAAACCTAGGAGAGCTCACCTCCACATATCGTCCCTGAAATCCCAAGTGCTTAAGAATGGTCATTATAAAGCTAGGGAAAGGAAGAGTACCCTTAGCAGCATCGATTTGAAGCATCCGTGTGTAGATGACTTCAGAGAGATGGAGATGGTGCACCGACATACAAACTACCAATTTGACCATGTCGTCGGTCATGATGATCTTGTTGCCTTTGGTGGGGTAGATGTTGGAATGGGCAACCATATGCAGAAGGATGGCGCTGTAGAACTTGGCGTGATATCTTTCCGTGACCCCATCAATGAACATTCTTTGTACTTGATCGACAAAATCAATTTGAATTGCCTCCGGAATGGGCCACCTAACATGAACGGCATCTTCAGAGAGGAGATCATCATCAATCCCTAACGCCTCACGAATCACCTTCGGAGAAATAGTGTATCTCCGACCTTCAATCAAAACAGAGAAACTCGTGCGATTCTGAGAGGGTGTCCTTGACTCATAGAAAGCAATCGTATGCTCAACCGAGTACTTGGTAATTGGTTGAGCTACCCTTAACCAATTTCTTGTCTCAAAGAACGAGGCTATGTTGCCTAGTTGAGAAACCCCCAGAGGAGTGGCAGCAATGTCTCCCAAGTCGAAGAACCGCTCAGGAACAATAGCTTTTGCTCGAGGATGAGCACCAAGAGATGTGGGGTGAGGCGACAAGCCCGGAGTGGAACCTCTACCTCTAGGAGCGCGAGAAGAGGATGCCGTGGTGGAGGGTGTGGTGCGTGCGCGCTTAGAAGCCATTTTCTGCACAAGCACAACAGAGAACAACCCAAAAAATGTAAGAAAGTCGACACAAAACCAATATCAAGTTCATTTAGGCATTTAATCAAACACTTGATGTGCAGAAACAGAACACATCCTATCGACAACAATGAAGCCATAGTAAACACCCCAAACACACAACAAACCACAGCCAACAAAAGAGAAGGGGAAACCAATCCTTAAGGTCGTCCATAACAAGAATTAACGTGAATTTAAGTATCGAAACACCAAGTTCCATTAAAGCATTAAACAAGCATACAACCATAACTAACAGTATATGAACAGCAAATCCAAATAATCAACAAGAGCATGACAATTGAAGAAGAGAAGATCATAAAAAAAAACTTACAAGAGAGTGATCGAGGAGAACTAACGATTATACCAACCAACACGACGACAAACACCACTATGGAAGAACAGCACAAAACCAAAATAAGAAGAGCAAGAGAGAGGTCGGCGGAAGACAATTCGAGAGAGAAAGAGTGGGGAAGTGCAAGGGAAACTGGTATGTTCGTGCAAGAGGGAATAAGAGGCACGATTTGAATGTAACAGTTAGCCTTAGGTTCAACAAAATTTGAATTTAAACCACAAATGGGCCGGACTGTTTCAGGAACGTACGTACGTTCTAGGAACGTTCGAACGTCGGGACCCAAAAAAAAACATCTGCCAAACACTACGTTCGTACGTCTTAGGGACGTTCGTACGTTGTAAAAAGATCTGTCCCCCTCCACGTACGAACGTCTTCAAGGCGTACGTACGAACCTTTTTTTTTTTTTTTGTTTTTTTCTCAAAAAGAAAAACCGAGAAACCATCCTAACAGCCAGACAATAAACCAAATCACGACCAAAGACAAGCATTGAGAGACAGCACAAGAAAAATTTCTACTTATTGTAGGGATTCCAATTTTAGAAAAATTACAAGTGAAGCAAATCTCAACCACAAGTAAATGCAAAACCGAAGAACTACATCATACACCAAGTCATGATACTTCCTAGAATGATGCAAACATGCAGAAGAAACTGACAGACACAAATCCACCTCCAGAACCAAAGTAAAACCATGATCATTGAATATATGGAAATGCACGTGCAACTAGACCAATGTGAACGTTAACCGGATCACAACTAAACCAAGTAAGCATAGAATATTGTTTTTCTTCCTGTTGAACCACCAGACAAGAGTGAAAGTCACTTATAAATTCATTTTTTTTTTTTTTTTTTTTTTTTTTTTTTTTATATTTTGTCTGTAAGACCATTTGAACCAAATGCCATTCCCGTGTGGGAGTATATAATATCTCCATCTTTTATCAGAACACGAGGGTAGGGTGTAGCCTACATCTTTTCGGCAAAACACACTCAAGAAGTGCAATACCATGATAACGTGCAACACAAGAACTAACATCTCTTGAGTGCATCCGTCAGAGCATGACCCTCACAGCCCCAACGGGTTCTTAGCCAAATGAGTATGCTCTCAAGACATTCAAATGGCTGGGGATTTTGTGAGTCATTGACCACTTACAAGAGGTATATAACCATGAACGACAATGATGACCATGAAGGAAAACCATACAATGCTGGAGATGTACAGAAAATTCAAAATGACAATCCAACTACATGTAAATGCATCATGTAGAAACAACCAAGACAAAGAGAGTATGATGTAACCCTACTACACTGCATGACCAAAAACAGTTGAGAACGCCAAACAAGAACCATTTGTAAGAGGAATCCACACAATAGAGAAAGTAGTATGTCCCCAATACCAACAACAATAACAAAATTAACCAAACCTAAACATCCTAAACACAACCAGTTCCAACGGACACATTAGGTATATAAATGCGGAAGGGGTGTAGTGACAATGAAACAGTTATCAGATGAGCGACTACCAGTTAACACCAAGACATGATTGGAATAAAAAACATCACACTTATCATCCTCAAACACAACCCTAAACTTAGCATCACATAACTGACTAATACTCAATAAATTGGACTTAAGACCCTTAACAAAAAGAAGCTCATGACTATTGAGCGATCCAACCTCAGAAAAGTTACCTTTACCCGCAACCGGAAGCATTTTACCATTTCCAAAACTAACCTTACCTCCATAGCCAAGAGTCAGATTATCAATTAGAGTCTTATCACCTGTCATATGACGCGAACAACCACTATCAAGATACCATGATGAAGGTATTGGTTCAACCAAACGAGCCATGTGAGATACCATTTTCCTGGATGCATCCATACTCCTATCCCAGAAATGTGGTGGTGGAGTAGGCATGGGTGTTGCTTGAGGACGATTTCCATAAGGAGAAGTTCTGGGTAAACCCCACGGAGCATAGCCATTCCACATGTATGGAGCCTGCATGGAGAAAGTGGAAGACTTGTTCCAATATGAATTACCTGCAAAAGAAGAATGATGAGCAGGATACAGATTATTCCAACAAAAAGCAGAGGTGTGACCCATGCGACCACAGGTTAGACATTTAAAGCCTTTATGTCTAAAATTCCTTTTCGGTACATGCTTTACACGAGTGACCTTCGGTGGGGAAACCACACCAGACACCTGCACAGGAGCAGGAGAAGTGACACCTGTTGGTCTGACAAAAGTAGTACAGGAAGTGCTAGCAGTAGAAAGAGGAACAGATGTGTCATAACCTAAACCAGATTTGTCTGAATGGGATTTACCAATTCCCAGCAGAGAGTTAAGACTATCACTAGCTTTACCAAAGCCAACCAATTGTTTGTTGGCTGCAAACAACTCAGCTTTCACCTTTTCATGTTCCAGTACAAGAGATCGATACCGTGTCTCCAGTTCACTATTCAAGTTTTTCAGAGTGGCAATACGCACTTGGAAATCCTCCTTTTCCTTCACAAACTTTTCTTTCAACATGTTGGAGTCACCTGCAAGATTACAAATATCCTCCCCAAGACTATCTACCTGTTCCTGTAAGACAGTGTTAGTTTTTTCAAGCAACTTTACTTGTTGCATGGAAAACTTATACATATCACATAATTCAGTAGTAGTAGCATGAACACCAGAATCAGAAACATTAATATCATTAGTAGATGATACAATACCTCCTGGATGCTCATCCAGGGATGCACTGAAAACCACATAGTTGGAGACAACATTTGAAGGATTGCCATCATCATCTTCATCTGAATCATCCCATGTCACCGTGAGGTTCGCTTTGGAATTATCACCAGGTTTGCGATCCAACTTCTTGTCACATTCATTTGCAAAATGTCCATATTCACGACACTTGTAACATTGGACATCTTTACGATCAACTCGAGCTCTTCTCCCATCCACAGAGAAACGCTCAAAACCACGACTCCTAGGAGCATTTGAGGAGTCAGGAAATCGCTTTCGAGGATCTCTATTCTGTTGATACTTCAGAATTTTCTGAAAGCTACGTGACAGAAACGCATAGTTATCATCCACATCCTGTTCTTCATCATCAGAGAGACCTGTAGAAGTTTCTTTAGACGATGTAGCTTTGAATGCCACAGACTTGTTCTTCAAGGGTTCTTCCAAGGCTTGTTCCATCTCACATGTCCTTAGTTTCCCAGCAAGTGTCTCAATGGACATGTTCTTAATCACATTACTCTCAGTAATGGCATCCTTACGAGACCGAAACCGAGGAGGCAAAGCACGCAATATCTTACGTACCACTTGTGTGTCAGTATATGCATGACCAATAGCAGCACTACAGTTTATAATGTCTTGAAGACGAATAAAGAAGTCATCAAAGGTCTCAGAATTATCCATCCGTAGATTTTCAAACTGAGAAGTTAACAGTTCTAACTTGCTTTCTTTGACAGTTTCATCACCTTCATGTGTACAGATAAGTCTGTTCCATGCATCTTTAGCCTCTTCACAACCTTGCACACGACGAAACTCACTGGCATTTAATGCCATGAAAATAGCATTGAGTGCCTTGTTGTTATAATTTGCCAACAACTTCTGTTCAGGCGTCCACTTTTCACGTGGCGTCAGTGATGTAACAGCAGCATCATCAGTACCTGTAGTAGTAATTGGTTCTTTCCACCCTGTGACAACAGAGAGCCAAACTTCTTCTCCTAATGCTTGAAGATAAGCTCGCATCCTTACTTTCCAATGACCAAAGTCTTTTCCACTAAATTGTGGAGGAAGGCTTGAAGTAGCAAACTTGTTAGATTCCATAAAGCACTAATGATCGATAGCGTGAGCCTTTACGCTCCTTAACTAGCCCCCAGCGACTGATACCAATTGAGAAACTACAAATAGTGCTAATATACCAATTGAATATTCAACCAACCAAACAATACGCAGAAAGTAAAGAACACACAGAAATTTTTAACGTGGTAAAACCCAAAAGGGAAACGTCCACGGTTGTCCTCGCGACAACAAATAATCCACTAGATGAAATAGAGATGTACAAAATATTCAATTTTGTCACTTCCAAACCAGGAACACCACCAAACCATTTACTCATGCATGAGCCATATCAATCAAAACAACCTTATTGTAATAATAATACATATCTGAATTTCTATTTTCTTTAATTTAAATTGTTATAAAAATAATCATACATACATTAACCGTCTAACATAGATCCTTCTTATTTTATTTTTTTTCAAATAAATGAACTTTTCAAAGTAAGATGTAAAACGTATCGCAAACATACTAGCACAACCTAAATAAGGTATCAAGTTCAAAACCTCAATTTAAATATATCCACTATAAGATTTCTATACACATTACAAACTAATAAACCTTTTTGGCATAATTAAAATTTTTTATTCTTCTAACCAAGTTCGAATTCTTATCCAATCAAAATGCATTGTACTAGTACATAGTGTTATCGTATACCATCCAGGAAAAATCTTTGTGACAAATTCCTAAAGAAAGACTAATACATTTATGTTCATCTATAACATGCGTATAAGGTTCATGGGCATAATTAAAAGCATACAATAATTCATATTTAAAAAGAATCCTTCAACCTGGTTATTTATGTATGCAAAAATGGATTACTAATTAAGAGCTTTCAGTTATAGCATTCTTGCGATTAAAACAGTTACAAAATATCCAATTTGCTTGTACGCGCTAAAAATTCCAACCACCGAAATACAATGCCTAAATTTTTATGAAAATCATCACTATTCAAAATATTGCAGATGAGAAACTACAAATAGTGCTAATATACCAATTGAATATTCAACCAACCAAACAATACGCAGAAAGTAAAGAACACACAGAAATTTTTAACGTGGTAAAACCCAAAAGGGAAACGTCCACGGTTGTCCTCGCGACAACAAATAATCCACTAGATGAAATAGAGATGTACAAACCTATCAACTACCTGCACTCACTGCGAGTTGATACTCCTGGTTATCTCTAACACCTTGACTTCACCAGAGCACCTTGATGTACGCACAAGACACTCGACTTCTTGATAAACCCACAAGAAGACTCGAAGCCTAAATCACAATACCACTCTTAGAATCACAAAGTTATGAATTGGGAAAAGGGGGAAGAAAGGGAATTGAGTTCAATAGCCACAAACACTTTGAATACCAAGACCTAAACCAAAACTCCACAACTAGAAGAACACTAGACGGCTAAAGAACTGCTTCTCTCATTGAAGAAGAAGGCTATTTAAACCTAGGGTTGGAATACACCGAAAATGGGCCTGATTGGACGAAATCCATATTGGACGTACGTACGTCGAATCAACGTTCGTACGTCCCCACACGGTGAAAAGTTTGCTGCCTGCTTGGACGTACGAACGTCCTAACAACGTACGTACGTCCTGACCAAAAGGAAGCTTGCTGCCTCAATGGACGTACGAACGTCCTAACTAGGTACGTACGTCCAGAATCCAAAACATACTAAGACAACGAGATAGAGACACGGACACGAGACGAGCGTGCGTACATCTTTGGCTTTCCTAACAATGATTTCAAGGCGAGATAACCATGGACACTATGTCACAAAATTGATGTCAAACAACTTCATGCCGGTTTCAGCAGAAACGTATTTCTTTCAATAAATCAAAATTTTCAAATCATGGTTTGAACTGAATCATTAGCAATACAATTTGTTATTAACATGTTAAGCTAACTAATCAAACTTTACTCATGCTTCTACATAAAACATGGAACATGTTATCTAAACAATTATTCACAATTATCATAATATCTACTTATGCATATGGCAAGTATAATACAATTCAAACCCGAAATAAAATAGCAAGGGAAATAATCATTAACTCATGCAAACTATATTATGAAATATATAACCCAATATTTATTCAATTCTATGCCATAACTACTCAATATTTTATATAATCAAAACCATGCTATGTTGTGACAAAATTATCTATAAATAAATAAACTAGACAACTATTCGAAGTTTTACATTGTCAATTTCATGAATATATTATTCCAAGCTCAACGATGCTTTAACATGCATATCATCAATTTTATCGTAAATGTGGCATAATATTCAAAAATTCATAACTCTCTAACCGAAATTTCAAATAAACCGAATTATATGTCCAAACGATGGTATCAAAGAACTCCCCACAATCTAAGAGAAAGTTTTTTTAAAATTTCGAACAGTTTCGAGCAGAAAAACTGAAATACTCAAATTACGTTAAAGGCATATGAGAAAAATCATATCTTTTCAGTGATTGATCCAAACAAGACATGTAATATATCAAAATGCTCATAATTAAATAATCTACAATCTATCAGAAGAAAGTTTTTCCAAAAGACTGACGGATATTTCTAAAACAAACAATAACTAAAATCCAACCGAACTCAATCAAAAAATTCATATCTTAATAACTGCTAATTCAAACGACATGTACAATATGTCAAAATCTTTATAGAGATAAAGCCTACAGTTCACCAGAAGAAATTTTTTCGAAATTCATAACCAATTTTAATGAAAATTGTAATCAGTAAAATCTACATAAGTTTTACAAGAAAAATCATAACTTTCCAACAAAATATCGAAATGATGCATACTATATATTAAAACGACCGTATTCGAATTATCTACAGACCGTCAGAAGAAAGTTTTCTTAAATTCCCAATGAAAAACTTTGTAACAAGTATGAACAGTAACACGTAAAACGAATAATTCTTTCATACTTTCTACCAAAAATACATATACCGCAATTAATATATACTAGCATGTTTTATAGATTTAACTCTACCTTACCCAAATCTTACAACATGCAATCAAAATTTTATTCTCTACAAATTTTAATCTCGCTTCCACTTAATCAACTCATTCTAAAGAATGCGATAAACATATCATATAAATCCAATTAACCTTTATCATTAATTCCGCATGCAATGCAACATATATCTTTTAACTAAGATATGTAATCACCCTCAACAATCTTATCAATAACATAAGCAATTTATACTATTATGCCTAATCATCTTAAGAATATATATATTCCAAAATTCTTATGCAAAGAATTTTCCAATCAAATCAACCTGTGTATGTTACACATATCTCATCAATAAACATGATCTCATAAAGAACATTTATCATGCATCCATCTTCCAAATTCAAATATAATTTGTTTATCTAAAAAAACAAATATACCCGTATTTCCATATAACATGACAATCAATGCTTTAAAATCAAAGCAACAAATGTATTGAAAACATTCTGTTTACAAAGTAAAAACTTATCTTTCAAGTTTTAATTTTTTTTTTTTTCTTCAAAACAAAAATCATCAAGTATTTTCCAATCAAAATATACACTTAACCAATAATATCAAAAGTGATATAAAGCTCATGCAAACATCTTATAATCTCAAATGCATGATTGCAACAAATCCTCATTCTATCTAAAATACCATCCCAAAATAACAAGGGCATCAACCAAACTATCCTCACAAGGATTTAGTTCAACCATTCTTTCCAGAAGGTAACTATCCGTACTGCATATATCCAAACATATCATTCACGAAGAAATGTTAAACAAGGTAAACATGCACACAATATCTAGAAGCACCTCATCACAACAAACAATATAATATATCTATACGTATATAGAGACTCAACCAAACACAAAGATATCAATAAAACACAACCTCATTTAACCAAAACGATCCTCACTTAAGCAGAGTTTAAAGTAAACTCTACCAATGGTTGCTCATACTCTTAAAGACTCAACTGGACTCCACAGGTACTCCTAAAGGTCAAACGAACTCTAAGCTCTGATACCAACTGTAACGCCCCTGAAATCCGATCCTAGCTGGCCAGGCCAAAATCGGGCAACAGAGTCATAATGATCTCCATATGTCCTCCATGGACCGTAGGGTCACACTACTGTCACGTGATATCACACCTCTAGACCACAGAAGAACATAATAAAATAAACAACAAATACTAAATTAACAGCGGAAGACTAACAAAATACAAACTATATAAATATAAATATACATCAGAGTCATGCCCGAAGGTTACAACTCATCAAACTCCAACTAGACATATGAGCAACTCAAGACAACCTCCACCAAGCTCTTATCGAATACTTCATCTCTAAAACACTTGTATCCTGAAAAGGGAAAAGGGAAGACGTTAAACGCCAGCAAGTTACAGAACTTGAGGTTCGATCTTAATTCCCAGAAAAAGAATCCGTGCATCCTAAAGATAAACAATTATAAATAATAATTAATTTATTTTAACATTTAACACAGTGATCAATAAATCAACAAGATCATCCTCTGGTAATCCGCAATGTCAATCATATTTCCAGTTCCAATAATCGAATAGTCAAAATCTATTTCAATTAATCAATCAATCAATTAATCAGTCTGCAATATCAGATCAAGTCCTTATCCAGTAATTCCAATCCATCATATTAAATCAATCCAAATCCATCAATTTCAATCCATGAAATTCATATATAAAGTTGTGCAGTAGCACCGAGTCGTACGCATCACGCCATACACTCACATGAAATTCATATATAAAGTTGTGCAGTAGCACCGAGTCGTACGCATCACGCCATACACTCACATGAAATTCATATATAAAGTTGTGCAGTAGCACCGAGTCGTACGCTTCACGCCATACACTCACATGAAATTCATATATAAAGTTGTGCAGTAGCACCGAGTCGTACGCTTCACGCCATACACTCATTGAGTTATGTCATGTGACAACACTCCGGGACGTCTCCCCATCATACGGGTCCGGTGTTAATTTGTTTAACACGCCCAAATCTAATCCAACACACAGTTCAATCCAACCATTCTATTCCAATCATTGTCCATATAAATATCTATATATGACGAACAACATAAACGTGTATGATGTCAAGTTCAGGAATTTCTAAAGTAAGAAAGTCCATAACCAATGGGTTCAATCAAACATTACAATACCAAGTCAAATATTCAAATCCAATAATAACATATTTGAAAATATAAATTTCAGCAATATTAATAACTAAATATTAACAAGTTTGCATATTTATCAAATTCTAATTATTAAAACATGTATTTTCATGAGAATCAATTATTATTCTACTATCCCAAACTTAATAACCAAACTAACACTTCAACTTAATCTGAAAATTAAGAGAAAACATCAAGTAATATAACTTGCCTCATAAGAAGACCACCAAACACCAAATATACGAAGAACACAACTCAAAACCACCATACTGCAATCCAGTCACAGATTTTCTGACCTCCAAAGAATCAGTTTTACAGGTCACGTCCGGAAGATTCACATACTCTACTTTATATGCTCAGATGCGTATTTTCAATAGGGTTCTAATGACGTAAGATTCATGTCATTCCGAGTTCTGTAGAGAGAGTTATGGCCGAAATACTAACAGGGTGTTATAAAAAACGGGAATCCATATATTTCTCTTCAAGTTTGAGATCTAGGGTTTTTCTTTTTGATTTAATAACTAAGAATATTATATATACTAATATTTATTTATGTGGACCTAAAGATGAGTTTAAAATAAAGCCCAAAGGCATGATACTAATCCCATTTATAAAACCTATTTATATAGTCAAAGAAGTCCAAATTGAAATCCAATTTCTATTAAGCACAAGCCTATCAAAATACCGGGTATTACAGAGCAGATGTCAAACACTTCTTCCTTGTACAAATCTTCACAGCTTCACTTTGCATGTCAGTCTGATTGATCTCATCATTTAGTTGATCCTACGAACAGTCGTTTTTTAACTGTCATAGCAGTCACTGGGCAGTTGTTAATTTCAGAGTTGTTTTCGATAAATGACTGCGCTCATAACAGTTTTTACTTTGATTTTTGATTTTAAACGACTGCATCTAACAGTTGTTGATAAACAATTATATTGTTATTACCCGACCGTATTCTTATAAATAAGTCCAACTAAATTAAGGTAGTGACTTGCGGCTTGTTAGAGCTAGATCATGAGACACGAATTCCATTGTCAGCCTTGATTCTCGACTAGCATTCAAACATGTTGATATTAGTTTTGCAACTAATATATCCATCAACAAGATATTCGTTTTTGTTTATCTGCGCAAACGTGGTGATGAATTCATGTGGATGGCTATTGGCTTCCCATTATTACTTTGAATGTCAAAACTCCAAAACTATGTACATCACATTTTTCTGTCAACCTCATTGTGTATGCAAGTTCTGCAAACCAAAATGGTTGAATTTAAATGATTTTTATTGTACCTTAATTGAATGTGGAATAGAGACATTATAGACGAGACCTTAGTGTTCGTTACCAAACGGAAAACCAAGACGTTCAGTACTTCAGTAATGACAACTCAATTAATGATCTCGAGTTTCCTATTTTTATAGGAATGGAACCATAAAGTGTGTTCTGATAAAGGTACAACAAGGTAAGTTTTAGTCATGTTACGGTAACTCTGATTTGCAGAAAGATCGATGAAATTAAGTTGGGAAAGGTTGGCAACATGGAGAAAAATTAGGTCCATAAACTACAAACATCAAATAAAATCTTTAGAGGCAGAGTATTATCAGTGGCTAAATAACCAAATGTTCCAGCAAAATGATACAACAATATTACTCTACAACAAGCTTACAACACTCACTCGAGAAGTAGAACACAAAATAGCACAAAGTACAGGCAAACAATCAGATATCTTCCCTCAACAATTGTCCAACTGTTACCATGTCGAATGCATCGACAAAAGATACTCTACAACTTGATAGTTCATGAGAAACAGAATACATTGTGGGCCGAGATTCAAGACTAGTCTTTAAGCAAGCAAGGGCCAGTTTTGCAACAGTAACAACTTCTTTTAGGATGTCTGCAACGGGTGGTGGGAGACGTTTGTCCAACATATCAACCAATAAAACATTGTCTCCAACTGCGGAAGATGATGTAGCAAGAGAGGTGATGAATTCACCTGGATGGCTGCCCATTATCACTTCGAGTGTTAACACACCAAAGCTATAGACATCGCATTTTTCCGTCAACCTCATCGTGTAAGCCAACTCTACAAGAGGAAATAAATAAATAAACGACCATCCACAAATGTGAGTGAATGAAAAGATCTAAAGAGACATAAAAATTAATATTTAGAGGTAGAGAGAATTACCAGGAGCCAAATAACCAAAAGTTCCGGCGGGTGTAGTCCAGTTGGAGGAATTTGAATTCAAAACTCTTGCAATACCGAAGTCAGCAACACAAGCATCATATTCCGAGTTCAGCAAAATGTTCTTGCTTGAGATATCTCGATGAATTAATGGTGGTGTGCAACCATGATGCATATGTGACAAAGCACTAGCTACACTTCTAATGATATTTATCCTCTTGATCCAATCCAACCTAGCGGCTTCTTCCTCATTGCTCAATAACTTCACTATGCTCCCTCTCTCGAGATACTCATAAATTAAGAATGAGTGTCGAGCATGGGAACAAATTCCGTAAAGTTTCACAATGTTCCGATGTCTCAGTTCAGTCAAAGCATGTATCTCAGCAGAAAACGACCTTAAATCGATTTGTTCATCATCCTCTCTTGAATGAAACTTCTTCACAGCCACTACTTGCCCAGTTGACAATACAGCCTTGTAGACACTTCCAAAACCTCCAACACCAATGCAGTGTTTGTCATTGAACCCCTCAGTGGCTACAATGATTTCTTCATACACATTATTACCATCAAAATCCCATATACGAAATAAATCATCATTGATGAGCTCTGTTGTCTGAACCTCGTTGTCCCTCCTTTTCTTGTAAAATACATAATATATTCCGATCATTGCAAACATAAGAGACAACCCCCCTCCAACGCAACCTAAGAAGATTTTCGGTCTTCTCTTTGTGCCACCCTTTTTTTTGTTTGAAAAATCACACTTTTGCAAAGCAGTAATGTTTCCACACAAGCCTTTGTTATGCTCAAATTGTTCTCTTAATGCATCTTTAAAAGCTTTGGTCTCGGGCACAAGACCTTCAAGGTCATTGTAAGATACATCAATAGACGTTAAAGAAGTCATACCTTCAAATGAATGAGGAATGGAACCAATGAGCATGTTATGTGACAAATTCAACTTTTCCAGATACTTCAACATGCCTAACCCTGACGGTATCTCCCCATCAAACATATTTTGGCTGAGATCAAGCACCTCTTGGAGAGAAATCAGATTGCTTAATTCAGATGGAATGATTCCACTGAATTTGTTATTTCTCAAACTCAAGTACAACAACTTAGAACAATCGCCAATCTCTTTTGGTATCACTCCACTCAGGTTGTTCGTAGACAAGTCTAAACTGTCCAAACCATTTAACCTTCCAAGTTCTTTTGGCAGATTTCCATCAAGATTGTTAGCACTCAAATTGAGTGTTAACAAAGATGTGAATCTTCCTAGTTCTCTAGGAATCTCTCCTATGAAATTATTCATTGGGATATCAAGATTTCCAAGCCTTTTCAAGCCTCCCAACCCATTAGGAATCCTACCTGTGATGTTGTTATTTGAGATGTTGAGATTTGTAAGACTTTTGAAACCATACCAATTGTTTTGGAGCTCGCCATATAAGTTGTTGTTTCTCAAATCGATGAAATTGAGTTTTGGGTATGTGCCGAAGGCATCTGATATGTTTCCATGGAGTTTGTTTCCATCAAGTCTGAGTCTAAACAAGTTTTTGCAATTTTTCAAACTCTTTGGGATGGGACCACTGAAATTATTGGAATTAGCAGTGAAATTTTGAAGTACTCCCCCACGACATAGTAGTTTTGGCAATCGACCAGATAATTGATTGTAACTTACGATGAGCTCAAGCAATTTAAGTTTTGTTACTTCTTGAGGGAGGGGACCAGTTAGATTATTACGAAACAGTGATAATATGATAAGTGATTTTAAGTTTCCCAATTCTAATGGAATGGATCCAGAAAGTTGATTTTCATAAAGGTATAGAGTGGTTAGGTTTTGTAAATTTCCTAAAGAAGGCGGGATTGGACCGGTGAAATGATTGGTTGTCAAGTCTAAATCCATCAAAGATTTCAAGTTTCCTATTTCTAATGGAATGGATCCAGAAAGTTGATTTTTATCAAGATATAGAGAGGTTAGGTTTTGTAAATTTCCTAAAGAAGGCGGGATTAGACCGGTGAAATTATTTATTGACAATGCTAATTTTACTAGAGATTTCAAGTTTCCTAATTCTAATGGAATGGATCCAGAAAGTTGATTTTCACTAAGATATAGAGTGGTTAGGTTTTGTAAATTTCCTAAAGAAGGCGGGATTGGACCGGTGAAATGATTGGCTGACAACTCTAAATCCATCAAAGATTTCAAGTTTCCTAATTCTAATGGAATGGATCCAGAAAGTTGATTTTTATAGAGGTATAGAGTGGTTAGGTTTTGTAAATTTCCTAAAGAAGGCGGGATTAGGCCGGTGAAATTATTTGTTGACAACTCTAAATCCATCAAAGATTTCAAGTTTCCTAATTCTAATGGAATGGATCCAGAAAGTTGATTTTCATAGAGGTATAGACTGGTTAGGTTTTGTAAATTTCCTAAAGAAGGCGGGATTGGACCGGTGAAATGATTGGTTGACAACTCTAAATCCATCAAAGATTTCAAGTTTCCTAATTCTAATGGAATGGATCCAGAAAGTTGATTTTCATAAAGGTATAGAGTGGTTAGCTTTTGTAAATTTCCTAAAGAAGGCGGGATTGAACTACTTAGTTGATTTCCATAGAGGGCCAACTCAGTTATTCTAGTCAAATTACATATGCTAACAGGAATTGGACCTGTTAAAAAGTTTTCAAATATTACAACTTCGCTAACTTTGGACAAATTTCCTAATTCCACGGGAATGCAACCTTTGAAACTATTGTGAGAAAGATCAAGGAATTGAAGATTTGATAATTGACCAATCTCCGATGGAATATGTCCAGAAAAATGATTGTAAAAAAAACTAATAAAAGTGAGTTGGGAAAGGTTAGCAATATGGACTGGGATGGTTCCATAAAATGAATTTCTTCTGAGATTTAAAATGCCTATATTGCCAAGGAATGAGAAAGGAAAGTTTTGAAGTGTACCTCTCAGACCCATGCTCGATACATTTAATTTGACAATCCTTCCCATCTCGTTGCAGGATATTCCATTCCAAGTATTACAATGAGAAGAATAATTAGAAGAAGAACGTAGAACCCATGAAGATAGGTTGGAATGAACTTCACCATCAAGACTGTTTTTCCACTTGAGCAGGGCCTTGGCTTCTTCAAAAGGGGTAGTGGTAGTAGTACTAGAAGGATAGCACAAAACACAGAAGGAAGATAGCAAAAGCAAAAGTTGTAAGACAAGGAAAGAGAGAAGTTTGTTTATGTGAGATGGAGCCATGGTTTTTTTTATCTCTCAATTATGCTGTTGATCTCTATATGTTATATATGGTTAATTAAAAGATGCATGGTGCTCTATTTATAAGGTATTTTATGCATTTTATTTAACTCGACCTAAGAAGACTTGACTTGCGTGTTTTAAGAATGACTTTGTTGAAGGACTTTGTAGTCAAGGTCCATCCGTTTGTTATGGTTCACTGAGAAATATATACAAATGATAGAAAAGTTGTTTTTGGTGCAAAAGTTCTCCAATGTGTTGGGCCTACGATGTTGTGGTTACCTACAATGTAGACTGATTTGAGAAAACATGGCACCAAGATAAGATCACTAACACATTATTTAGAGAATTTAATTCACAAATGATAACATCTTTTGATTATTTTGGAAAGCAATGAATAGTTTAATTCCACTACTAGTTTTGTATTGCGGATTGTCCGGAAAAAAAAAACACATGCAAATTTCAACCAACATGAAAGGAAATTTCCATAGATGAGCCATCTAATTTCAACCCACAACCAAATTTCCATAGTTTACAAAAGAACAATGATGTTTCTTTTGGGGATGGATTTTTTAATTTAAGTTTCTTTTTTTTTTCTGGTGGATATCCTCAACTCTAAGTTTTTTCATTTTTTCGTCGATATCATCATAAACTCCAAATATGCCTACTACCACAGAAAGATCAGAAGACATACAAAGGACTAATGAAAAGACAATCATATCTTTCAAACGTTTGGCTTACATACTTTAAGCCATCCCCTCTTGATTGACATCTCAGCACCTGCCACGACCGCTGAGCATTCCGCCATGAAGCTTGTTTAATAACCAATATTTCTCACTAGAGCTCCTAAGACCTCTCCCCTGTGATTCCTGTAGATAGCCCCAACCCCTGCAATACCTGGATTAACTTTGCAGGCACCATCCAAGTTCATTTTAAAGAAGGATTCTGATAGTGGATACCACCTACATTCCTTAACATAATGTTGTTTCGCTGTCAACTGTATAATCAATAACAGTAAATAGTGCTATTTTTGCTGGGTTTATAGACTATTTCAGAAGACTCTAATGTTCCATATACTTCCCAGTGTGCTTGTCAGGTAAGTAAATATATAAGGAAAAGTGTTTAGCTTTGATTTCTAAAGACTGATCCATGTACTAATTATCAAACGCCCCATGGACAACGACAGTACTAAAGTAAAACGACTTTCTAATTGAGATCTTGGGCGTTCCCAATTAACATGTATGACATATGGATGGGAGGTATAAGCTACATATGGAAGTAATTTTCGGTACGAAAAAAACTTCATCAACGTAGCAGACAATTTACACGAGTAAGATAAGTAGTGATGTAGGTTGAAAATTATCTCGATGAAACTGTTTTTTTATGAGAAGCAAGTAACCATCAATGAATTTGTCTTTCTTGCATTCTTATATAAACTTAAAGTAACTGAGGAAAAAAATGAGCCGAAAATTTTCTATTAAGATTTTTCATATTTCATGAATATAATGGCCTCCCTCGAGAGCAAAACACACAACGTTTCATGTATGATACAATACAAAATGATAAATTTTAATTAACTATAAACATTTGATCATTCAAATAAAGTTTCAGCAATAAACAAAATGATAAACTTTAATTGTCTCATTAATACTTAAAGAAAATACAACAAGGTCACAGATTTGCAGATTCAGCACTCACAAGTGAAACACAACAATGCTCAAAGTAGAACCAAAACAATCAGACATCTTCACTCAGCAGTTTTCCAACTGTGATCATGTCGACTGACTCACCAACAGATAGCCTGCAAGTCAATAGTTCATGAGAAATAGAGTCCATTGTCGACCGAGATTCAGGCCGAGTTTTTAAGCATGCAAAAGCCAATTTCACAACTAAGACAACTTCTTTTAGGATCTCTACATTGGGTGGATCAAGACGTTTGTCTAGTGTATCAATCAACAGAACATTGGCTGCACCTAACGTAGATAACTTGCGGCTTGTTAGAGCTAGATCGTGAGACCAATTCTATTATCTGCCTTGATTCTCAACTAGCATTCAAACATGTTGATACTATTTTCGCAACTAATATATCCATCAACAACATATTCGTTTTTGTTTATCTGCGCAAACGTGGTGATGAATTCATGTGAATGGTTTCCCATTATTACTTCGAATGTCAGAACTCCAAAACTATGTACATCACATTTTTTTGTCAACCTCATTGTGTATGCAAGCTCGGTAAACCAAATATGGTTGAATTTAAATGATTTTTATTGCATCTTAATTGAGTGTGGAATAGAGATCGACCTTAGTGTTCATTACGAAACGGAAAACCAACACGTTCAGTACTTCAGTAATGACGACAACTCAGTTAATGATCTCAAGTTTTCATTTTTCTGGTGGAATAGAACCCGAAAGTTGATTCTGAAAGGGAAATTAATTTCAAGTTTCCTATTTCTATAGGAATGGAACCATAAAGTGTGTTCTGATAAAGGTACAACAAGGTAAGTTTTAGTCATGTTACGGTAACTCTGATTTGCAGAAAGATCAATGAAATTAAGTTGGGAAAGGTTGGCAACATGGAGAAAAATAGGTCTATAAACTACAGACATCAAAATAAAATCTTCAGAGGCAGAGTATTATCAGTGGCTAAATAACCAAATGTGTTAGAGAAACAGGTCTGACAGACCCTGTCAGACCATTTCCTTGTTTGAATGAACAAAGTGTGAAATACATTTAGTCCCATATGAGTTGTGGGAAAAGAGTAAAGATGTTTAAATACAAAATAATTACACTAAGGATGTAGCCCTTTGGGTTACCAAGTTTTCGCGTGATAGCGCAAGGCTATACACTTAGTGGTCCACCACACACACGCACGCCGCCCCCGCCTGTCCCACCAGTAGCATGGACGTAATATTGCTTCGACAAGCCTCTGTTCATCTCCTTAATCCTTCATATTGTGTAGTAAGTGTTACTGTTTTTTATTGAATTCAATTAATAAATATATTACTTGTTTTCTGTTCAAGTGTATTCTCCATTTCTGTAATGTGTATGTTATATTCCTGAGTTCATACATTATAATACTAACAGACTTAAGACAATATTATAATTTGGTTTTTGTGTGCAATAATAGGAAAATGACGAGCAGTTCTTTTTTTAAGACTACTGAAGTGTCTAATCTGACTAAGATCAAGATCATCACTCCTCAAGACAAGCCAGAGAAATTCAAGGGTGTGGATTTCAAGACATGGCAGAGCAAGATGTTGTTCTATCTGACCACCCTCGGTTTGGCCAAGTTCTTAACTGAAGATACTCCTAAGCCCAAACCTGGTCAGACTACTGAAACAGACAAGGAAGTATTCCAGGCTATTGAAGCATCGAAGCATTTTCATTTTCTTTGTTGCAATTATGTTCTGAACTCGCTTGATGAAGTGTTGTACAAGGTTTATAAACCTATTGTTACTGTCAGATTACTGTGGGAGGCTCTGGAAAAGAAATACAAGACTGAAGATGCTGGTCTCAAGAAATTTGTGGTCGATAAATTTATGGACTACAAAATGATTGATTCCAAGTCTGTTTCTGACCAAATCCAAGAACTCCAGATCATCTTACATGAAGTCCATGCTGAGGGCCATGTAATTGGTGAATCTTTTCAAGTGGCAGCACTCATAGGGAAACTGCCTCATTCTTGGAAAGATTTCAAGCATTATCTGAAACATAAGCGAAAGGAAATGAGTCTGGATGATCTGATAGTGCGACTGAAGATTGAAGAGGACAACAGGGGTACTGAAACCCGAGGTACGTTTGAGGCTAAGGCACATGTGGTGGAGACCTCAAAGCAAAGTAAGACTTCCTCTAAGAAGAGGAAGAAGAATAAGTCCAATAATGCACACAACGACAAAGGTCAGAAAAAGTTCAAAGGGGGCTGTTTTGTTTGTGGTAAGAAAGGTCATTTGGCCAAAGATTGCAGGCACCGCAAATACGAAAAAGCTCCTGAGGCGAACATGACTGACATATCTAGGGAGATTGACAACATGCACCTGTCTGCGGTGGTTTCTGAAGTGAACTTGGTATCTAATACCAAGGAATGGTGGATAGACACTGGGGCTACCAGTCATATCTGTGCTGACAAGAGTCTCTTCTCTACCTACCAGAAGATAGAGCATGAAGAAAAGCTCTTTATGGGCAATTCTGCAGTTTAAATGGTTGAAGGCTATGGGAAAGTGGTTCTGAAATTCACTTCTGGACACAAAGTCACTCTCAATGATGTTCTCCATGTACCTGACATCAGGAAGAACCTCGTGTCTGGTTCTGTCCTTAGTAAGAAAGGTTTTAAAATGGTCAGATAAGTTTGTGCTGACCAAAGGTGGGATGTATGTGGGAAAGGGATATCTAAGTGATGGCCTCTTTAAGGTAAATGTAGTCGTTGTTGAAACCAACAAGGCAAAAGTGTATTCTGATTCTATGAATAAAAAGTAATTCTTTTTACTTGCTTGAGTCACCACATTTATGGCATGATAGATTGGGTCATGTTAATTACAGAAAAATGAAGAAACTAGCAAGTTTAGGATTGATTCCTAAATTTGACATAGAGAAAACACATAAGTGTGAGACTTGTGTGGAAGCAAAGTTTGCTAAACAACCTTTTCATTCGGTTGAGAGAAGTACTGAGCCATTAGGCTTAATACATACTGATTTATGTGATTTTAAATCACTTCCAACTCGAGGTGGGAAAAAGTATTTTATCACATTTATTGACGATTGTACTCGCTACTGTTATGTATATTTACTTAACAGTAAAGACGAGGCTTTAAGTGCTTTTATAAAGTACAAAACTGAAGTTGAGAATCAGTTAGAAAAGAAAATCAAGATCATAAGATCTGATAGAGGGGGTGAATACGAATCACCATTCGTACAAGTCTGTGCTGAAAATGGAATAATCCATCAAACACAGCACTCTACTCACCTCAGCAAAATGGTGTTGCTGAAAGGAAGAACAGAACTTTAAAAGATATGATTAATATCATGCTTTTAACTTCTGGTCTCCCTGAGAACTTGGGGGGGGGGGCTTTACATATGTCTAATCACATATTAAACAGAGTACCACACAAGAAAAATGAAACCATTCCATATGAGCTATGGAAAGGACGACAACCCAACTATAAATACCTTAAAGTGTGGGGGTGTCTTGCCAAAGTTATGGTTCCACCACCGAAGAGAACCAAACTTGGTCCTAAAACAGTTGATAGTTACTTTTGGGGCTTTGCCCAAAATAGTAGTGCATACAGATTTTTGGTATTTAAATCTGACAATAGTGACATAAGTGTCAACACTATTATTGAATCTCATGATGCTATATTCTTTGAGAATATCTTTCCTCATAGGAAAGATCACGTAGATAAAACTCCAAAACGGACACATGAGGTGTCTAATGGAACAAATGAACCAGATGACAATTCAGATGAGCCTGAATTAGAAGAGCCCAGACGCAGTAAAATGGCAAGATCTTCGAAGTCATATAGTCCAGATTTCTTAACTTATATGTTAAAAACTGAACCTAGGACGTATAAAGAAGCAATGTCTTCTCTTGATGCTCCACTTTGGAAGGAAACAATTGCAAATGAGATTGAATCCATCCAAAGCAACAATACCTGGGAATTGGTTGATCTTCCACCAGGAAGTAAAACCATGGGGTATAAGTGGATATTCAAACGAAAACTGAAACCAGATGGTTCAGTTGATAAGTATAAAGCTAGACTAGTAGCAAAAGGGTATCGTCAAAAGGAAAGTTTAGACTATTTTGACACATATTCACCAGTAACGAGGATAACATCAATTAGAATGTTATTCGCGATTGCAGCTATATTTAATATGAAAATACATCAAATGGATGTCAAAACTGCATTCTTATATGGTGACTTAAAAGAGGAGATTTATTTGGAACAACCAGAAGGTTTTCAAGTCAAGGGAAAAGAAAACAAAGTGTGTAAACTGGTTAAATCCCTCTATGGTCTTAAACAGGCTCGAAAATGAGCATGTCATCGACATATAAACAAACAATGACGTAAGCCTCGCCTACTTTCTTGAAATAGACACACTTGTCACATTCATTGCTTTGGAACCCAAAGTTCTCTCTCACTTTAGCTATGTCTATGTTTCTATTGTTTTCTACTCTCTTGTCTTACCTTGTTGTCTTTTTGTCTTACAAATACCAAGTTACTTGGGTATTTATAGCCCATGGATAGAAATCAAATCCATATAGAATTACTAATTCAAACTAGAGATAAATTGGAAACCGAGTCCAAATAGAACTCCTGCACATATATGGTTTCCTTAACCAATATAGGAAACTGATCCTATGGATCACACCTCTTATAAGGTATGATCCTGTGCACCCAACTATGGCGAGCCAATATACAACAATCTCCACCTTGGCGAGTCATCGACCAAAAAACAAGATCATTGCAGCTTGAGTTTCTTCAAGCACCGTCACATTGGCAAGAATCCTCTTGCCTCAACACACCTCAAGTGAGGAGGTGCTCCACCCAATCTTTAGCATGTAGAAAGATTGAGCAAGTTCAAACAATGTCTGAACTTCTCAACTGAAACAGGCTTAGTAAGACAATCTGAAGCATTCTCATCTGTGTGAACCTTCTCAACTGTAATTTCACCTGAGTCCAACCAATCCCGAATCCGATGATAGCGAATATCAATATGTTTCGTTCTTGCATGAAACATTTGATTCTTCGCAAGGCAAATAGCACTCTGACTGTCACATCTTATCATCATAGAATTTTGATCTAACCCGTATATACTTACTAATCCCTTCAGCCAAATAGCTTCCTTGCAAGCTTCTGTTACCGCCATATACTCCGCCTCAATAGTTGATAGAGCAGTAACCGTTTGGAGCATTGATCTCCAACTAACCGGTCCTCCACCATAAGTGAAGACGTACCCCGTGGTGGATCTTCGCTTATCTAAATCTCCTGCATAATCAGCATCCACAGAACTTGAAACACATGCTTTCCCTTGTTGTGTTTCAAACAAGATACCCAACGTCTTAGTGCCCTTCAGATACTTGAGAATCCATGTCACAGCTTTCCAGTGTGGCTTTCTTGGATTCGCCATGTATCTCGATACTACACTTAGTGCTTGATCTAAATCAGGTCTTCTGCATACCATGGAGTACATGAGACATCCTACTGCGCTTGCATACGACTTCTTCTTCATAAAATCACGCGTTAAGTACAAGAATTGTTGTTGGAATCTTTATCTCTCTTCCACTTCAGCATCTGTGGAAGGACATTGACTTTTGTTTAAAACAAAACTGTTGGTCGAAGGAGTTGACACAGGATCTGCATCAATCATATTGAAGCGCTCAAGTACCTTTTGAATGTACTTGACTTGTGACAGCCATATCTTTTCATCTTTCCTATCTCTCCTTATCTCTATACCTAGGATCTTTTGTGTAGGACCAAGATCCTTCATGTCGAATTCCTTGCTTAACAACAACTTTAGCTCCTTAATTCTAGACATATCCCGACAAGCAATAAGCATGTCATCTACATAAAGTAGCAATAGGATCACCATCTCATCATCAAACACATGAGTGTACACACAACAATCATAGTCACATCTTCTATACCCAATGTTCAGCATATAAGAGTCGAAACGTTTGTACCACTGTCTTGAAGATTGCTTGAGCCCGTAAAGAGACTTCTTCAACCTACAAACCATATTTACAAACCATATTTACAAACCATATTTTCCTTACCACCTTCAACAAAACCCTGAGGTTGAGCCATGTATCCTCTAATTCACCATGGAGAAAAGCAGTTTTGACATCTAACTGCTCAAGCTCCATATCCTGTTGAGCAACCAAAAAAGGATACAATCAATTATTTTATAATTTTTTTTTAATACAATCGAATCGGTTCCATTGCAGCTATGGTGAGAGCAAGTGAAGTATTCACATGTTAGGTGTTAAAATGATGTTACATACAGTATTGCCGCATTACCTCCAACCCCGGTCAAATGTACCCCTTGATTACCAGAACGGATTTGTAGCTCTTCGGTTCTTTGTCTCTAAAGCTGCAGTCATTAATTTCTGAGCTTCCAAATTATCGAGATTTTAACAATGTGCACGACTTCCCATATTTTCGAGCCAATACCAGTACCATTGAAACGAGGCAAAGTAGAGATAAAAATAGCTGCAGAACCAGAGTTGTCAAGGAAATCATCAATTTCATATACATCATTCAGTAACATGCACTTAATGTCTCTGGAAAATCTACACTGTAAGAATACAGTAGGTGTTCTACCAGCTCATCTGTAGTGTTGCACAGTGCAAACACACTTTAGTGACAAGTCCGTCCACGGACTGTAACTTGGTGTGAAGTAAGGTTCACAAGAAAAATTTAAGTTTGGAAGGAACACGTGGATAGGGGCATTCGAAACAGTTTTGTATGGAAAAATTTATGTAAAAACAGTATGTTCAGCTTGAAACCCCAAACAAGTGCAAACTACCAATCCAAACAAATATACTAATTGCAAGAAAGATAAATAACACAACATTTTAAACATGGTAAAACCCTAGAAAGGAAACGTCCCCGGTTACCTCGATCGATAACAAATCAATCCACTATATAAGTCTACTTTGTGATGTACACCATAAACCAGTTACAGAAGTTATCTACTTTATTCTGATGAAAATATTCTCCATAAGGTGTTGAACAGATTTTCAAGAGACTACTTCTTCATTACATCATGGTTTCGAATATCTTCTGGACACCATTCTCATCCTGTGCTTTGAGAGTAAGAAAGGTTATAGTGCCGCAATCAAATTCAATAGCTACCTTTAAAACCTCAACCAAATTGAATTGAACTTGGTGTTGGTGTTCCGGTTATGATCTTCTACTGCAAACTTTGCTGCTTCATGATACTCTGACACTGCTTCTTCGTGTAGTAGTTTTAATTCTTTCTTTTAATCTAGGGTTTCTGTTCTTGTAATATTTAATTATTTGATTATAGGTCGGTTGGTGCCAAGAAGTTGCTTATTGGGTCATAATTCATTTGCTAATATAATTTGTCTGGACATGGAAAAGGCCTGTGCTTGCAGAAGTTAGTAACAACGATAAAGATGAATTTAAAAAGCCATCAAATGATGAGCTGAGAGTCATGCAATGCTTTTGGTATCAAGCACAACTGATGTAAAATGATATTCTTATGATAAGTTTTCTATATAAATTATAATTACACTGTCTGTGCCATCAAGTATTAATATGTAACATCAATTTAAAAGCTTATGTCAACGTTATTTCATAATTATTTGTAGGAAAATATACACCGATATATTACTGTTCTAAAATAAATAAAAGGGAATAGATGATGCAAACCAGAATAAATGGATGAAGGACAAGATTTAGATCGAGTCGAGATAAAAATCTCTCTCCTTAAGACATTATTCGCCCCGTACATGTGCCGAACGGTTTATCAATGGCGGACTGTCTCCCAGGATACAGCGATCTATCCTTCTTAGCGTAGCAGCACCTCAAACGCATAGAAGACGGCGAACCAATTCTTTGTTATACTCTCTCATGACAAGACACAAACACTAGAAGAAAGAAAATCAATTTGATTTTAAAAGTCATTTGAAGACAAACACAAGATACACTTATATAGTAGGAAGACACCTTTTTGAAAAGGCACATGTCTATTCAATGTATATTTGAATAGACACCTGACCCAATACAATGTACACATCTGTTGGGACAGACACACCCATTGGGATGGGTTGGGCCAAATACAATGTATGTGAATACATACCCATTCATCTACTATAACAACAAGTTAGCCATGGCCAGTGGTTAACTTGGGACTTAAATTTCTCATTCATATATAAATGTTTTGACCACTTAAAAACATTTCCAACAATCCCCCACATGAATGAAAATTTCCGACTCAGAAAACAATCAAGAAAAAACAGACGAGACTTGAGAGAGTACAAATGGAAAGTAGCTGCTTCGGTATAGGTAGCAATTTTTCAGCCTTGAACCTACCCTAGTGAATAACCATCGGATTTACTAGCTAATCGGTGAACATGATGTCTTGAACCGCTCAGCCGTTTGTGTAAACCAAGACAATGGCTAACACACAGTTTCCCTTCCTCAAAGAACTTGGTTCTATGGTTGTGTTCATTTTGGCCTTGAACTTCCTGGTATTCATGAGTGCTCTTAGAGAAATGCAACCTTCAACATACCCCACTTGTGTTACCAAGCTATGGGACTCATTAAAAGTATAACTTATCCTATTCCATCAATACAGGCAGCACTGTTCTCATCATCCTAGGAAAGGGTAAGAGATGTGTAATCTCTCAGTGCTTTCGTCAAGTAAAGCGAGATTCAGTTGTCCCTTTGAACCTAGATCTTGGGATCTCCAGTCAGCTAGGTTGGGTTGCCATCAAGCCTACTCTTTCGTCATAGGTTGTAAACCCATTCCTCTCGATGATTCAACTTACTCTCGTGACTAACCTTTATAGTAGTTGGATCCGCTAGGTTGTCAATCGAAATAATTTACTCTATAAAATTTTTTCATTAGAGAGTAGTTGTTTAACGGTTTTGTGTCTTCTTATAATTTATCGAGACATACCGTTATTCATACAACTCGGTGCCCAACACATATGAAATTATGTATTGCAATGTATGCAAGTAACAGGCACTAGTTATTTTCACATGAAAATATCCTCTAAGATGTTTTTGAAGCCATTGTGCTTATTTATGTGTTTTATGTAAAACAACAAATTCAGATTCCATAGTGGATCTAACAATACATTTTTGCTTAGAGGATTTTCAAGATAACGTTGCACTACCAAAGGTAAAACCACAACCACTCATGGCTTTTGAGGTTTTGGTAATCAATATCCAAATTGCATCACTGTATCCTTCATGTACAGGTGAACATATTTGTAGTGCAAGTCATAACTGAAGGTATATTTCAGATAATTTAATACCTTAGTTATTACTTTCTAGTAACGTATTTCTGGAATGCTCATGTAACGACTTAGGACACTCACAACATGTATCATGTGTCTTGTCTCTTGCAATTTGTGATGTACATCTAATTGCGAATTACACAAGCATATTTAACTGTGATATGCTATCCCCATCAATCTTAATTAAATGAAGATTGGAATCATCAATGTTTTAACAACTCTAATAGAACATGTCTTGAATTTCTCAAGAATCTTCTCAACATAGTGAGATTGAGATAACAAAACAAATATGATGTCCTAGTGATTTTAAATCCTAGTATCACATCATCAACTCCCAAGTCTTGCATATCAAACTTAGTGTGTAACATATTCTTTGTAGCTTTAATGATATCATTATGACTACGAAAAGTGAACATGTCATCTACATAGAGAAACATGATAGCATATCCAGATTTGTGACTGTAATGGAAGCACATTTGTCACTCTCATTGATTTAAAACGAAAATGATAACGACATATTATTATCAAATTTTGCATGCTATTGCTTCATAGGTTGTGTTAAAACATGTCTTGTTTTTACATATCTACAAACCTTCGTTTCTTTCCAGGAAGAATAAAGCCTTTCTGGTTGAGCCATATAGGTTTCTTCCTCTATGTCACCATATAAGAAGACATTTTTATATCCATTTGATGTAATTTCAAGGTTGTGTAGAATAACGACCGCAAGTAGCATTCTGAAAGACGTTATTCCCGTGAGTGGAGAATATATGTCAAAAAAGTCCAAGCCTCTGTTTTGCTTGTAACATTCGACTACAAATCTAGCCTTGTTGTGAACCATTAGATTCCATCTTCGTTTGAAGAACCTCTTGCTATCTAAAGCTTTAGCTTCAGGTGGGAAATCAACTAACCCTCATTTGTAGTGTTTGTGATAAAACCACTTTCACTTTTTAAGTGTTTCCATAGCATATGTTATCACAATTATTTAAATAATTTCACTTGAGAAATTAATTTAGACTGCTTGTTAGGACTTAGGCCAAAGAATTTAAAATATAGTTCTTCGTCCATACTCCCTTATAACGGCTTTGAGATTTGTAGAAGTGGAAATCATTAGTCTTTACAGAAACACGATTCTATAAAGAAATCGTTAGTCTGTTCAGAAATATGATCATCTTCTTTAATCCTTAGCCCTACAACATTTTGAATCCCATTTATTCAAATGTACGTTTGTGATTAGCATAGCCACATTGAATGGTTACAATTGTTAACCATTTCGAGACTTTCAGTCACCCCCACATTTCTAAGTAAACAAGAACTTTTTCTTTATATTACTTAGATAGTGCCTCTACAAGAACATAAGTTGTACACTTATGCTAAAGCTTGTTAGACAAGTACACAAAATTGTAATCGCATAATACCAAAACTTTGAGCACAAATATTCATTAATTCATTGTTACTCATATAGTTAATTTATGCATACATAAATACTAGATGTGACTCCCACAGTCTGGTTACACATCTACAAGTTTCATGTCAATATTCAAAAAATAATTTTGTCTATTTAGACAAATTTCAAGTCTACAAATGCAACTGGGCGAAATACCCCCACATTTGAGACATATTGCATGAATACAAAGAATCTATACAACCAAATGCATATGAATGTAGATCTCACACACAGATAGATTAGGGCCATAAAATTACACCCAGATGTAATATAATGCCCATTACTCTTTGTAAATGCACATATAAAAAATATCCATCCATTTTCACCAAGGCGTCTCTATGAATGAACATTTATCAAAGAAATGTACATACATTAAGTATGACATGACTCATGAGATCCCCTACATTTTTCAAATATACTTGAAAATGTCATCACCAAATAATAATATGGAGTAAATTATAAAACTATATGAAACCATATAGGCAATTCACCATATGCCAAATAAAAGTTTGTACACTTTGAATCATTTGCACCTTTGGACACCAAAGATGTTTACACAAGCAAGTGTACTTCATTCTACGAAGTAACAAATTCTTGTAATGTTGTACATAAGATCATCACCATGATGTTTTGTCTTTTATGCGTGTTGATACCATTTGTACAACTATGTGCAATATCATTTCAAGCCAATGAAACATTTTTACATATGTTTCTTTGAACTCCAATTCATTTATTCATATGAGAATCATGTCAAATTAGACAACTGATTCATCTTCCAACTTAGTTGGTGGTTTGGTTTGATTATATCAACCATCAACGCGATTTCTATGTCAAGATGCATCCAAAGATGACCCATTGACATCATTCAAATCAAATCAAAATCTACAAATAATTGTAACAATTAAGTCATTAAGATGTCGAACAAACTGATTGATCTACTGGACACATCAGTAGAATAATCCCATTTTCGAAAAACTTGAGTAACCAAAATTTTGATCAACTCAAAATTCGAAAAACTGTCACTGATGAACAGTAACGCCTTTTTAATTGTTTCTGACAATCCAACCGTTGGATGATAACGAAATTTGAACATATTATTGCATTAGACATTATGCAACTACTGTAAAAATTTCAACCCGATCGGACAACAGAAAGACTTTCATCCGATCACGAACTTCAGACTGCGCAAGTCTGAAAATTCTGAATTTTCAAATTCTGCTACTTCTTCTCTCTAACCTTGTTTGTTTTACCATTAATGGAAAAACTAACATCTTGCACACAGAGAAAACAAAAAGAATTTCATATTTGGGAAGACCCAACAAAGATCTTATGCCACACGCCCACACCTCTTCAAAATGTGTCTATTCGAACAAGTGATGCATCTCTTCAGAGATGTTGTCGCACCGTTTCGTGGTGGCTGATTCGACAATACACATCTGTTCATAAGGAATAAAACATCTCATGGCTTTTGCTCGAACCATAATTACCAAGATGTATAACAGACACCAAAGGCATTGTTTACACAATTCATCCTTTCATAAAAAGATTTGTGAAACATTGACACTGTTTAACAAATTAGTGTGCTTCAAAAGAGACACTTCCAACATATGAACAGATGTTCAACCCAATAGTTGTTTTTAAAAGTTTCCAACGAGGCACTGCTTGACTCAAAACTTATATCAACAAATATTATTCAATCAAATCAGTTCATGTCAAACATGCTGAACTAAAGGTTTACTTGCAAGAAATATATGAAAATGATCAAGAAAGATATGCATCAAACGAGAATTATATTACTTCTCTGTCATCGTGGACATGTACCCATACTATCTGATTAACATGGATAATCTGTTGTATAGCATTTTCATCACTTCTTATCAAAGATATCATTGTTAAACAAACTAAACATAAAACCCCATAGATTATGTTGAGTACAGTATACCATATTCCATATTATTATGTTCATATATCATATATGTAAAACTACTGAATCAACAACCCAAGCAAAACGAATACCCATATTTGAGTCATTAGACTACTGAACATCACATACTGACGACAGCCATATAAATTCAGTCATGCATTCATACTCACATATAATGGAACCGTGAATTATGAGAAAAAAATATAAAATTTTCGAATTTAATCGAAAAACCGATATTCTGTATCACAAAAGCGTTAGAACAGTAAAAACCATACAAAAAAAATAATGTCTTAAGATTGTAGGAAAATATACACCGATATATTACTGTTCTAAAATAAATAAAAGGAAATAGATGATGCAAACCAGAATAAATGGATGAAGGATAAGATTTAGATCGAGTCGAGATAAAAATCTCTCTCCTTAAGACATTATTCGCCCCGTACATGTGCCGAACGGTTTATCAATGGCGGACTGTCTCCCAGGATACAACGATCTATCCTTCTTAGCGTAGCAGCACCTCAAACGCATAGAAGACGGCGAACCAATTCTTTGTTATACTCTCTCATGACAAGACACAAACACTAGAAGAAAGAAAATCAATTTGATTTTAAAAGTCATTTGAAGACAAACACAAGATTAGGGGTGGCAATCGTGTCGGGTCGTGTCGGGTTCAGGTCGGGTCTTAACAGGTTGAGGTGTTTTTCGCCTAAACCCGAACCTGACCTGTTAACCTGTTTAACACTTTACCCTTAAACCCGAACCTGACCTGCTAATTAAACAGGTCGGGTTCAGGTCGACCTGTTTAGACCTGTTTTCTTAAATACATTGTAATGGACTAATGGGCCTGTTTAAACAAATAAAACTGCTAAGTAAATATGATTTTCAGCAGCCTCACAAATCACAATATCTAATAAACAGCCTCACAAATCACAATATCTAATAAACAGCCTCACAATAATAATACATTTGCAAGCAACATCTGCAAGCAACATAAACAGCCTCACAACATACAACAGAACATACAAGTATACAACGTCACTTTACTGTAAAAACCTAACAGGAGAAGAAATATTTTCATGGGGAAGTTCTTTCTAGTTTCATTAAGCCTCTGTAACAACCGCCTTCCACTGGCACCAACTATTCTTCCCAAACGAGTCTGGCCAAGACCAGTATTACCACCATTAACGTTGTCTTGGCCTCCAATATCAGGTGTTCCTCCAGTGTCTAATCACTAATGCAAAGGATATTCTCCACAAAGGTCTACATCTCTGACACCTGATTACACACAGGAAAAATGAGGATGAAATCAATTTGACTGGGAATACTGTATCCCAAATCAACATTTATAACATGATTAAATATTTATGCAGGCTCACACATCTTGTTTGACTTTTAGTACAGGAAGTAGTTCGAACAAAATTAGTGATGTTTGATAGGATAAGCTTTGTAGATTCATTGTGGATGTATCCGCACTCTCTTTCGATCAAAATTGTGCACAGTTATTGGTTACCAGCAGCCATAAGATTTTATTGCATTAAAAACTAATATTCACTGTACACAGCACAGCACAGCACAGTAACTAATATTGGTTACTTTTCTGATACACGACACAACAACATCACTTTACTTTTAAAATGTGATTTAGATCTAGGTGCAACTAACACGACTTTCAACTTAAGATATATTATTATGAGATTTAGAGTATTAAACAAGGGTTTTCAAGATTTAACTTTCAAATATGTGTAGACAAACTCCAATGTCACAATGCATTTGGTGAAACCAACAGAAATGGAGCCCAATTGTATAAACAAATGGAAATAGAGGGAAAAATCATGTACCTCAACCTCCAGGAAGAACATTCGAGCCTTGATCGGTAGTTCCATTCTCATCAAACCCTGCTAGTATATCCTCGGTTAATTCTTCATAGGTGGGTTCTAAAGTCTCTGTACAAACCAACAAGTTCATTATACACATATTTAATATCAACATACATATCAACAAAATATACCATTAAACATAATAAATTACCTTTCTTCTTAAACAACCAATCATTGGTGCAAACTAAGGCTTCAACATTCTCAGCTAGAAGTGCACTACGAAATGGATCGATTATTCTACCACCAACACTAAAGGTAGACTCAGAAGCAACAGTAGAAACGGGAATGGAAAGCAAATCACAAGCCAATGTTGAGAGTTCAGGGTACCGAAACTGGTTAGCTTTCCAGAAATCAAGAACATCTATCTTGTCCGTTCTTCTCAACCTTTGTTCCTGTAGGTACAACTCTAATTGACTCTTTTGGGCCGAGATATTATACTCCTCACTGTGAAACAAATCAAACTCCTACACCGTAAAAGTATAAAACTTAATTAAATAAAAGCAATACAAATTTCAATCAAAATTATAATGTATTCAAAATTATTTACCTTCAACATGCTATTGTCGTGAATTTCATTTTGAATGTCGGGTTGTCCACTTCCACTAGCTACAGTAGAACTTTCTGAGACCGGAGCATTTAGTACATACAAATCAAAAAGATCAAACAAAGCTTTACGAACATCTTGCATTTGTTGCGATCTTGGCCCATAGAGTTGCTTATATGCCCACTCGACAAACTCAATTTTGTATCGAGGATCCATGATCACGCAAATAGCAAGAATCTTACTATGACTAGACCAGTACTTGTCGAACTTCTCTTTCATATTGATTCCCATTTTCTTCATAAATTCATCTGGACTCTCGATTGCTTTTTCTATTGCTTGTTGAATGCAGAAAACTTCGGGGAAAAACAGGTTAGAAGTGGGGTATTGTGTCCCAGAAAACAACTTAGTGACGGTAGCAAAGAGACCTAAGAACTTGCATATCTTCTCAACTTGTCTCCATTCAGTCTCTGAAGGACACTCCGTATAGTTCTTATCACTAATTTGAAGACTACAAAATGCAAGTTGATAGAAGATTGCACCATCAAGCATATAATATGTCGAATCCCATCGAGTAGACACATCTTGCCTCAACCCTTTCTTAGTTGATAATGATACTTGTTTCACACTTTCATAAAAAGTCTTCTTCCTCCCTTGTGAGCCTCTAAAATACTTAACACTTTCGCGAACCTTCACAACTACTGGATCAATGTCTTTCAAACCCTCATGCACAATCAAATTAATAATGTGACAACAACATCGGATGTGAAAATACTCTCCCTTCGAAACAAGTGCATTTCTAAGATTAAGAGTACTTCTAAGCAAATTCACAAAGACATCATTTGAAGCTGCATTGTCCAAAGTTATCGAAAACAAGTTTTTCTCAATACCCCATTCACACAACAAAGAGTATATTTTTCACATATTGCAGAACCAGTGTGCGGGCTTGGCATAAAGGAAAAATTCAAGATCTTCTTTTGTAATTTCCATTCCTTATCAACAAAATGAGCAGTAAGAGTTATGTACCCATCATTCGCTATAGAGGTCCACAAATCAGAAGTCAAACTTATCCTCCCAGGAACAGAATTCACCAACTTCTTTAGAACTCCCATCTCCCTTGCATACAACTTATTAATGTCAGCCTTCACTGTATTTCTACTCTTAAGCTTGACTTGTTCCTCCGAAGTAGCATAACTAGCATATCTAAAAGCTTCCCTAACACCTTCATACTCAACAAATTGATAAGGCAACTCATGACGAATAATAGCCATACTTATCAACTCACGAAATACCTCTGGATCAAACTTAGATGGCTTAGACGACATAGATGACCCAGAAGCTATTACCATTTGTCCTATATCCCGATAACTAGTAAGCTGACATTTGTTAATATGACGTGTCATATTCCCAGTTCCCTCACTACCAGCACATCTAGCAATATGACCACATTTCTTACATTTAGCTTTTTCAAAACCATCGAGTACTCCGATAGGGGTATAGTAATTCCACACTTTAGAAGTAGTTCTACGAGTGCGCTTCTTAGAATTTGTAGGAGTTTTACTAGATTCTTCTTCATGTTGACCAGTTTCAACCACATCATCATCTAGATCTATCAGATTATTTCCCGAGATTTCAACATCAATGTGATCCATCTACATAGATTGAAGGACAGTATAAAAAAGTATTCCATTGAAAATAAAAAAGTATAAAAAGAGAAAAAGAGGATAACGAGAGCAGGAGAGAACAGAGACATGTAAGAGTTCGAGAAAGACAGATTTGTTACACCATTAAGAAGTAATTTTAGGAAAGTAAATTACGTTTTTTATGTGCAAAATAGGGGAATTTCACTAGGCAAAGATATCATATTAAATCGACATTGGTTTCCATTTTAATATCTAATAATAGATATATACAAGCAAACTCGGCAAAGCAAAGACATCATTAAAGTGAAGTCATATTGGGGTTTGGCATTCTCTAATGAAGATTCAGTGAGGTATTCATTCTATAAATTTATTGCACTGAACTCAAACTAGATAGACGTGGTGAAGTATCCCAATAACGTCGCCGCCTAAACCCATGCCCATAGACGTGGTGAAGTATCCCAATTACGTGCATTTACGTAAATGCGAGTGCATTTACGTTAAATCATCTTAAATAAACAATCATTTAACATCAATTAAGCCTATAACAATAATCGTAACAAATCACATTTTGATACAAAATAAGGAAAAAAACATAATAATCAAGAGAAATTAAAACCTAGAAATCATACCTGAAAGGCTGAAACTCTTAAAGATGTAGTCTTTCCCTCCAGCAACAAATTCAGTAAGTTAGGAGATTAGATTATTAAACCTGGGAGATAAAAAAGAAGAAAGCTTTAATATTTTTTAGGTCATTCGATTCAATTCAATTCAATAAAAAAATCAATCATATTAGAAAACTACATAGATTTGTTTTTTTTTAAATAAGTTTGATCATCAAACAAATCAAAGTGATTAGGTTTTTAGATCGAAAAATGATTATTAGTATTATAAAACTTGTATAATTTGGAAATCAAACTGACAATGAAACATATAAAGTTATAAACCCTAAATTAAAGAAAAATTAAAACGAAAATGCTCTCTCTCTCTCTCTCTTCATAACCTTTAAAGTTAACTAAGAAGAAGAAGAAGAAGAAAGCATTATACATACTTGTGAAGTGTGAAAGAAGATGAGAAAGCAGTAGCAGCAACAACAAGTCTCTCTTGAGTCTTGACTACAAGTTGTTTAGTTTGTAAATTTTGTGATTAGTTGAAGAGAAGAGATTAAATAGTAGTACTAGTGGAGGAGTAAAGATTAATGCCGAATGCTAATCAGATTTGTGAAGAACAAACGTTAATGGTGGGCGGTGGCTCACTAGTTTGTTCATAGTGGGTTGGTGGCGGACTGGCGGCCAAGAAGAAGAAAATGAGTAAATGAGTGAATAACCAGGAGAGATAGGTTTTTTTTTTCATTTATACTTAGGTTTTTTTTAACGGGTTTCGGGTCTGACCCGACCTGTTAATATTCAGACCTGAACCCGACCTGTATATTAAACAGGTTAACAGGTTCGGGTCAAAATGACCCGTCAACCCGATAAGGCTAAACCCGAACCTGTTTATATCGGGTCGGGTTCGTGTCGGGTTAACGGGTCTCGGGTCACTTTGCCAGCTCTACACAAGATACACTTATATAGTAGGAAGACACCTTTTTGAAAAGGCACATGTCTATTCAATGTATATTTGAATAGACACCTGACCCAATACAATGTACACATCTGTTGGGACAGACACACCCATTGGGAATGAGTGTCTACAAAGTATGTGTCTATTGGGGAAGACACACCCATTGGGATGGGTTGGGCCAAATACAATGTATGTGAATACATACCCATTCATCTACTATAACAACAAGTTAGCCATGGCCAGTGGTTAACTTGGGACTTAAATTTCTCATTCATATATAAATGTTTTGACCACTTAAAAACATTTCCAACATTATTATTATGATTAAGATATTGGAGGAAACCATGGTTAGATATTGGGGATTTCTGTGGCCTGGTGGATTACTCAGATGGTAAAATGGTTCTTATAAAAAAAAAGCCCATAGTAGAAGTTATTACTGATATTATTAGGATATGACTGTGAATTTGTGATATCTACTTAATAAGTATTTCAATGCAATATGACATGTAATCGAGATCTTAATAATCTAATCATTGAAGGAGATAAATTATGTTTTAAAGTGAAATGAAAATAAGCAAAAGACATGGTACTTCAAAAATACAATCCCATGGAATGGCTATCTGTTGTGCGCAGCGGAGATTAATGCACAAATATGATGATTGAACTAATATATGAAAGTAAACGAAAAACGACAAAATAAACAAGCAACCACACACAAGACACAAGATATACGTGGTTCAGCAATATGCCTACGTCCACAGGGAGAAAGGATGATGCTTTTCTTCACAAGACAATTGTACAAGACCTCACAAAGAAAACCTAAAGCTTCTTCCTCACAAAAGTTCTCAAAACTCTCTAATGGCTTCTCACAATCTCTCTCTTAGAAAAGTTAAGGTTTTGTATCACTTCTATTTGGCTTTATAGTATAGCCTTACAATAGACCACGAATTGGGCTCAAACAGGCCCATTTGCACAAAACTAGAGGAGGACGTACGTATGTCGAAATCACGTACGTACGTTGAGCCACGGAACAAAGATCTGGCGTACGGGACGTACGAACGCCCTAACTGCGTACGTACGTTCCTTCTCCACAAAGTTATCTGTCACATTGAACGTACGAACGCCCTAACTGCGTACGTACGTTCCTGAGTAAAAAACTTCCCTCCGTCTGATTTGCACATAAAACCCAACAATTCTCCACCTCGGCGAAGATTCAATAAATCTAAGCCGATACCAAGAATCACAAGTCACAAACTCCCACACATGTCCCGAAGGACCACCTCGGCTGCACCAGCTCATGGTTACCTACGTACCCTTCTTCCAAGGGATCAAGCCATCGTAGTTCACTCCAAAACATACTATCCACTCAAAGGAAGAATATGGACCAAATCTAGGCAATGATAGAACTTAGTCCGTGAAACCACTTTAGTCAACATGTCAGCCGGATTATTGCTAGTATGAATCTTCTTCAATAAGATCTCACCCTCTTCAATAATATCTCTGACAAAGTGATGTTGCACATCAATGTGCTTTGTACGAGCATGATAAACTGAGTTCTTTGCCAGATTTATGGTACTTTGATTATCACAATACACCATAAGCTGCTCCTACACAATACCCAAGTTTTTCAACATACCTCGTAACTAAATGGCTTCCTTAAAGGCTTCAGTCACAGCCATATATTCTGCTTCTGTCGAAGACAAAGCAACAAGAGATTGTAATGTAGACCGCCAACTAATAGGACCACCTGCCAATGTAAAAACATATCCAGTAGTAGACTGACGTCTCTCTATTTGACCATCATAATCGGAGTTCACATAACCAACACAAAACTGATTCAAATCCCTTCCCTTCTGGAATAGTAAACCAACCTCCACACTACCTTGAATGTAGCGCAAGATCCATTTCACAGCTTCCCAATGTTTCTCACCAGGATTATGCATGTACCTACTTACAGTGCCAACTGCATGCCCAATGTCGGGCCTTGTACATACCATCGCATACATCAAGCTACCAACCGCGCTTGCATATGGATAACGTGTCATATAAGCACGTTCCCTATCAGAATTAGGAGACATGGAAGTATTCAAGTTAAAATCTTTTGAGAGAGGTATACTCACAGCTGTACCAATCTCATATTGGCTAAATCTCTGTAACACCTTCTGTAGATAGGCCTTTTGAGATAACCACAATCTTCCATTGTCTCGTTCCCTCTGAATTTCCATGCCAAGTATCTTTCTCGCATCACCAAGATCTTTCATCTCAAACTCTATAGACATAGTCTTTTTCAACTTGTCTATCTCCACATTGCTTTTAGAGGCTATGAGCATGTCATCAACATATAAAAGCAAATAGATAAAAGAACCATCACATACCTTGCGAAAATAGACACAAGGATCATATGGACTTCTTGTGTACCCTTGCCCTAGCATAAACCGAGTAAATCGCTTGTACCATTGCCTTGGAGATTGTTTCAACCCATACAGCGATTTCTTCAATTTACACACCAGCTTGTCATTACCCGCATCTTTATACCCACTCGGCTGAGTCATATAGATCTCCTCATCTTGCTCACCATGTAAAAAAGCAGTTTTCACATCAAGCTGAGCTAACTCCAAATCAAACTGTGCTACCAAGGCCAATAGGATGCGAATGGAGGAATGTTTCACAACCGGAGAAAAGATTTCATTATAATCAATTCCCTCCTTCTGAGCATAGCCTTTTGCCACCAATCTTGCTTTGAAGCGTACATTTTCACCAGGAGACCCATCCTTCTTAATGTAAACCCATTTGCACCCGATTGCTTTTTTTCCCTTAGGCAACTCCACAAGTTCCCAAGTCTCACTCTTAAGAAGAGATTTCATCTCCTCATCCATGGCCTTCTTCCACCTTTCATAATCACTACTCTGCAGTGCTTCACGAAAAGTTTCTGGAATACCCTCATCAACAACCGAAAGTGCATAAGCTACCTTATCATCAGTAAGCCATCTAGGAACACCGGCATTTCTCTTGGATAATCTAGATGCAATTGGACCCTCATCATTAGAGTCCACATGTACTGTATCATCAACAATCTCATCATCAACCTCATTATTTGTCATGTCATCAGAATCTGTAACACTAGGAACCTCAATACTTGGAACCCTCATAGTAGACGTTTCTACAGATACAGAACCACCTGGAACATGTGGAGATATCTCAGTCTCCACCCACTGCGAAACCTCTTTGGCCTTGCTCTCCACCTGCTGAGAGCTCTTAGGCTTCAACATAGAAGCCTCATCAAATGTCACATCTCTGCTTAGAATAATTTTCTTCAATTCTGGATCCCATAGCTTATAACCTTTTACTCCACTCTGTAGACCCATAAATAAAGACTTCTTTGCACGAGGATCCAACTTACTCTCTCGGACATGATAGTAAGCTGGACACCCAAACACATGAAGAAAACTATAATCTGAAGTAGGCTTACCAGACCAAACCTCCATAGGAGTTTTACCATCAATCGCAGTCGAAGGCAACCTGTTAATAAGGTGACAGGCATACACAATAGCCTCAGCCCAAAACACTTTGCCTAACCCAGCATTAGACAACATACACCGAACTCTCTCCAGTAAAGTTCGATTCATCCGTTCTGCCACCCCATTTTGCTGCGGTGTCTCTCTTACAGTGAAATGGCGTTCTATACCCTCATCCTGACATACTTGCAAGAATGGATCATTTTTGGACTCTCCACCATTATCTGAGTGAAGTACGTTGATCTTTCTGCCAATTCGGGTCTCAACTACCTTCTTCCACTTCATGAAAATTTCTAGGACTTCATCCTTGCTCTTCATGGTGTACACCCACACACGCCTAGAAAAATCATAAACGAAAGACACAAAATAATGTTTACCTCCCTAAGATGCATTCTTGGTAGGCCCCCAGACATCCGTGTGAACATAATCAAGAGCTCCACTAGTATTATGGATAGCCGTGCCAAACTTTACTCTTGTCTGCTTGCCCAGAATACAATGCTCACAGAATTCTGTTTTACAGGCGATAGCACCCTTTAACAACCCTTGCTTTATCAATCTTTGCAAGGATTTTTCACCAATATGCGCCAACCGCATATGCCACAGCCGCGTAGTCTCTCTAGCAATCTTTGATGTAGCCTCAGACACGGCCACATCCCCAGTAACTGTACTACCTTGAAGGAAGTACAAGTTCCTTTGTCGAACACCATTGAGTACAACTATTGCACCAGCCACAACCTTTAGAACACCATGTTCAAGTACCACCTTGTAACCATTAGCTTCTAAAGCACCAACTGAGATAAGATTCTTCTTCATGTCAAGAACATACCTAACATTTTCCAGCCTCCTTATAATTCCATCAAACATCTTCAGACGAATGGTACATATACCCATTATGTGACAGGGTTGATCATTCCCCATCACCACTACACCACTCTCCTGCTTCTTAAAATCAGAAAACCATTCCCTTATAGGACATATATGATAAGAAGCAACACAATCTAAAATCCATTCATTACCACTAGTGTAACAAACCATTGATGAAACGGATAAAGAATAATCAGAACCTACATCATCATCTTTAGTATCACATGCAACATTTACCTCAGAGTCTTTCTTCTTGTCCTTTGCCTTGGCTTTAGGACAATCTTTCCTCCAATGCCCTTTCTCATGGCAAAAGGAGCATTCATCCTTTGCTAGAGATTGACCTCTCGACTTTGACCGAGATTTCCCTCTACCACCTTGGCCTTTCCTGTCACTAGATCTTCCTCTTGTCACCAAGACCTCAGGTGTAGAGCCCTTGGACTCTTCTTTGTCCTTCTTCATACACGCATGAGTTAACAATGCTGCAGAAATCTCACCATACACCAATTTTTCTTTCCCATATGTGAGTGTGATAGCCAAGTGTTCATATTCGTTAGGTAACGAATTTAAGAGACACACTGCCTTGCTTTCATCACTCACATCTGCTCCTAGATTCGCCAAGTCTGCAATTAGCTTGGTAAAATCATTAAGATGCTCCGCCATGGAAATACCTCTTCTCATATCTATTCGATAGAACTTTTGAAGTAGATAGTTTTTATTGTGGATAGTCTTTGTCATGTACTTCTCCTCCAATTTTTGCCACATCTCCTTTGCAGAAACATCATTCATCACAAGATATTTAACTTCTTGTGCCAAACACGATCTTATGATTCCACAAGCTCGTTTGTTCATCTTTTTCCAATCATTCTCTTCCATATCTTCTGGCTTATCCTCCAGAACATATTCTAGGTCTTGTTGACATAGAGCATCCATTACCTCACACCTCCACATACCAAAGTTATTGGTGCCAGTAAACTTCTCTACATCAATTTTTGCTTGATGGTAAACCACTGACTTGGTTTCCCCTTTCGAACTCTTCGAACTCGATTCTTTTGACATCTTTCCACCAACTTTCATGCACTAAACAATCACCAAACGAATCTGAAATTCACACCGGAATTTCAACAAACACCTTCTAGACGCTCAAGTTCTAACCGAAGCTCTGATGCCACTTGTTGTGCCCAGCGGAGATTAATGCACAAATATGATGATTGAAGTAATATATGAAAGTAAACGAAAAACGACAAAATAAACAAGCAACCACACACAAGACACAAGATATACGTGGTTCGACAATATGCCTACGTCCACGGGGAGAAAGATGATGCTTTTCTTCACAAGACAATTGTACAAGCCTTCATAAAGAAAACCTAAGTCTTCTTCCTCACAAAAGTTCTCAAAACTCTCTAATGGCTTCTCACAATCTCTCTCTTAGAAAAGTTAAGCTTTTGTATCACTTCTATTTGGCTTTATAGTATAGCCTTACAATAGACCACGAATTGGGCTCAAACAGGCCCATTTGCACAAAACTAGAGGAGGACGTACATACGTCGAAATCACGTACGTACGTTGAGCCACGGAACAAAGATCTGGCGTACGGGACGTACGAACGCCCTAACTGTGTACATACGTTCCTTCTCCACAAAGTTATCTGTCACATTGAACGTACGAACGCCTTAACTGCGTACGTACGTTCCTGAGTAAAAAACTTCCCTCCGTCTGATTTGCACATAAAACCCAACACTATCTGGCTTTGTCACGGTTAAGATAGTGATACATTCGAAATATATGGTTAGATTCTTTAAGAGCAATGGCAGCTCGAGGAATTTATAAGTGGGGGCCTAGAAGGAAATCCAAAAAGAGTTTACTACCAGTTAGTAAAAAAAACATATTATAAAACTTTCACTGCATAATTAGATAACATGTACTCAGTGACAGATCTAGGATTTTGAAATGGGGTGTTGAAATATATGCAGTGATTAATTAAATCCTAACAACGCCAACAACCCGCAACCTAGATATTCGTGAGAACACCTCCTTTGCAATACAGGATTTGTTTTGTCAATGAAGTCAAAGATTACCAAAACAATAAACAATAGTATAAGAAGAACAAAACAATAAAGAACAATAACACCAAGATATACGTGGTTCGGCAATGCCTACCTCCACGGGGAACAATGAGAAGATTTCACTATAAGGAAAGAAACACCGATTACAATAATCTCCCTAGTATCTTTCTCAAGATCTTAATCTCTCACCTTAAACCCAATACACCCTTGGCTCCCAAAGTTCTCTCTCACTTTAGCTATGTCTATGTTTCTATTGTTTTCTACTCTCTTGTCTTACCTTGTTGTCTTTTTGTCTTACAAATACCAAGTTACTTCGGTATTTATAGCCCATGGATAGAAATCAAATCCATATAAAATTACTAATTCAAACTAGAGATAAATAGGAAACCGAGTCCAAATAGAACTCCTGCACATATATGGTTTCCTTAACCAATATAGGAAACTGATCCTATGGATCACACCTCTTATAAGGTATGATCCTGTGCACCCAACTATGGCGAGCCAATATACAACAATCTCCACCTTGGCGAGTCATCGACCAAAAAACAAGATCATTGCAGCTTGAATTTCTTCAAGCACCGTCACATTGGCAAAAATCCTCTTGCCTCAACACACCTCAAGTGAGGAGGTGCTCCACCCAATCTCTAGCATGTAGAAAGATTGAGCAAGTTCAAACAATGTCTGAACTTCTCAACTGAAACCGGCTTAGTAAGACAATCTGAAGCATTCTCATCTGTGTGAACCTTCTCAACTGTAATTTCACCTGAGTCCAACCAATCCCGAATCCGATGATAGCGAATATCAATATGTTTCGTTCTTGCATGAAACATTTGATTCTTCGCAAGGCAAATAGCACTCTGACTGTCACATCTTATCATCATAGAATTTTGATCTAACCCGAATGTACTTATTAATCCCTTCAGCCAAATAGCTTCCTTGCAAGCTTTTGTTACCGCCATATACTCCGCCTCAGTAGTTGATAGAGCAGTAACCGTTTGGAGCATTGATCTCCAACTAACCGGTCCTCCACCATAAGTGAAGACGTACCCTGTGGTGGATCTTCGCTTATCTAAATCTCCTGCATAATCAGCATCAACATAACGTGAAACACATGCTTTCCCTTGTTGTCTTTCAAACAAGATACCCAACGTCTTAGTGCCCTTCAGATACTTGAGAATCCATGTCACAGCTTTCCAGTGTGGCTTTCCTGGATTCGCCATGTATCTCGATACTACACTTAGTGTTTGAGCTAAATCAGGTCTTGTGCATACCATGGAATACACGAGACACCCTACTGGGCTTGCATACGGCTTCTTCTTCATCTCTTCCACTTCAGCATCTGTGGAAGGACATTGACTTTTGTTTAAAACAAAACTGTTGTTCAAAGGAGTTGACACAGGATCTGCATCAATCATATTGAAGCGCTCAAGTACCTTTTGAATGTACTTGATTTGTGACAGCCATATCTTTTCAGCTTTCCTATCTCTCCTTATCTCCATACCTAGGATCTTCTGTGCAGGACCAAGATCCTTCATGTCGAATTCCTTGCTTAACAACAACTTTAGCTCCTTAATTCTAGACATATCCCGACAAGCAATAAGCATGTCATCTACATAAAGTAGCAATAGGATCACCATCCCATCATCAAACACATGAGTGTACACACAACAATCATAGTCACATCTTCTATACCTAATGTTCAGCATATAAGAGTTGAAACGTTTGTACCACTGTCTTGAAGATTGCTTGAGCCCGTAAAGAGACTTTTTCAACCTACAAACCATATTTTCCTTACCAGCTTCAACAAAACCCTGAGGTTGAGCCATGTAGATGACTTCCTCTAATTCACCATGGAGAAAAGCAGTTTTGACATCTAACTGCTCAAGCTCCATATCCTGTTGAGCAACCAGTGATAGTAACACTCTAATAGAAGTATGTTTCACTACCGGAGAGAAAATTTCATCATAATCAACTCCTTCCTTCTGTGAGTACCCCTTCGCCACCAAACGTGCTTTGAACTTTGGTGGTTCTTTGTCATGCATTCCTTCCTTCTTCCTGTAAACCCACTTACAACCAACAATTTTTCTTTCTGCGGGTTTAGGAACCAACTCCCAAACAGAGTTCTTGTATAGAGATTTCATCTCTTCAGCCATAGCTTCAATCCACTCTTCTCTTTCGTTACTTTCAACTGCTTCACGATAAGAAGTAGGATCACCTTCACTAATGCTTAAAGCATAATGAACTTCTTCCTCCCAAAATAACAGGGGTCAAGGTCGGCCAGTACCTGTTGCACATATTCTCCGCAACCGTAGGTTCAGATCTATCTCGGGTACCGACACTGCACTCCAATCGTTGTATGCTTAAGCAAATTTAAGAGAGGCGAGGAGTCTAATAGGCGTTTTGACTTGTCTTTGACCCCGGTTCTTTGCTATGCTGTAAGGTTGTTGCTTATCTTTATTAGATTCAACCTCCTTTTCACACTGTTGTTGTTCTGGCCTATCCTCTTCAACCCCTGCATCTGACTCCTCCACCTGAATAGGAGTCTCCCTCTTGGATACCTTGGTAAGAGGAGATATCTCTGTAGTTGCTTTCTTAACAATAGTGTTTTTCTCACCATTCTTCATGTCTTGATTCATAGGCATAATCTTCTCATAGAAAAACAACATCTCTACTAAGGATTTTGTTTCTGTTCACTGCATCCCATAACTTATAACCCTTCACTCCCTTCTCGAAGCCGATGAAAATGCATTCATGAGATTTGGGTTTAAGTTTGGTTCTCTCATCACTAGGAATAAGAGCATATGCACTACATCCAAATACCTTCAAAGTAGAGTAGTCTACCGGTTTACCTGACCATACCTCTTCTGCAGATCTGAAATCAAGCATCTTGGATGGTGAACGATTAACCAAGTGACAAGCATGGTTAAGTGACTCTGCCCAAAACATCTCTGGCAGACCTGCATGAAACCTCATGCACCTCTCTTTATTCATAAGAGTTCTATTCATCCTTTCTGCAGCTCCATTCTGTTGGGGATTCTTCTTCACGGTAAAATGCCTTGCAATACCTTCATCTTTGCAGTACTGTAGAAACTTCCTATCTTTATATTCACCGCCATTGTCAGTTCTTAGATACTTGATTTTTCTGCATGTTTGATTCTCTACCTCTGCCTTCCACTCCTTGAATTTAGTGAAAACTTCGGATTTCTCCTTCATGAAGTAGACCCAAACTTACCTCGAAAAATCATCAATGAAAGTTACAAAGTAACGAGCTCCACCTTTTGATTGAGTAGGTGAAGGCCCCCACACATCTGAGTGAATATAATTAAGTACTTCTGTACTTCTGTTCTTTGTATCTGCAGCTTTGAAGTGTACTTTAGTTTGCTTTCCCATAATACAATACTTGCAGAACTCAAGTTTACACTATCCTACACCCTTCAACAACTGTCGCTTGTGTAGTTCTTCCATGGCTCTTTCACTCATATGCCCTAGCCTCAAGTGCCAAAGCTGAGTGCGATCTTCTTGTCTAGAAACTGCCGCTCCACCAATTACTGTATTTCCCAAAAGCTTGTACAAATTGTTAGAAAGTCTTACTCCTCTCATAACCACAAGTGAACCCTTTGATACTATGAGATTCCCATCTTTGGATTTGTATGTGTACCCATTCTTATCCAAATAACCCAGGGAAATAAGATTTTTCCTTAGTGTAGGAACGTGTTTCACGTTACCCAGAGTCCTAACAATTCCATCAGGCATCTTCAACTTTACCGTACCGATTCCACAAACTTTACAACTAGAATTATTCCACATAAAAACTACGTCCCTTTTTTTTTCAAACGTGTCAAACCAGTCTTCGTTTGAACACATATGATAAGAAGCACCACAATCTAAAATCCAAGGCGAAGAAATATCATTACCTGAAGAAGTCGCCAAAATTTCTCCGTCGCTATCATCTGTAACAACGCTGGCTGAATTTGAATTTTTGGCCTTCTTCTTCTTTTCCTTATATTTCTTACAATCTCGTTTCAAAGCAACCTTCTTTATCCCTGGATTTAGATCTTCCCCTGCCTTTTGATTTGCTACTTCTCTTATTTGTTCGGCCCCTCTCATTAGAATTATTGACATATAGTCCTTCTGCTTGAGAGTCTTCACCTGTGTTCTTATTCATCTTCACATAAGAGATTATATCTTGAACAACTTCATCATACTTTAAAGTATCCTTGCCGAACATCAATGTGGTCCTGAAGTGCTTGAAAGATGGAGGCAAAGATCTGAGCAGGTACAGAGACTTGTCTTCATCGTCATACTTCACATCCACCCGTAGCAAATTTGTGATGCACTTATTGAACACGTTTAGATGTTCCTTAAGATCACCATCTTCTTCCATCCGAAGATTCAAGAGTTCATCTTTCAAGAAAAGTTTATTTGATAAAGACTTACCCATATACAACTTCTCGAGCTTTTCCCCGTTCCTTTGGCACAAGTTTCCTCCATCACATTAAACATCACCTCGTCCAAGATATGTAGTTCGATGGAATTCATGGCTTTGAGATCTGCTTTGTTTCACTCGTCATCTGACATGTCCTTTGGCTTCTTGTCTTTCCCGTCAAGAACCACATGAAGATCTTGTTGGATCAAAACGTTTCTCATCTTCCTTTGCCATAGTGTAAAGTTATCTCTACCGTCAAACGGTTTAATCTCAACTTTTACACCGCCGCCAAGAGTAGTAACCAATGGTTTCTTACCGTCACTATTTGCAGGAACACCTGTAGTCTCCGTCATCTTTGACAAAACCTTAAATCCAACCTAAGCTCTTGATACCACTTGTTGAACTATATGCAGTGATTAATTAAATCCTAACAACGCCAACAACCCGCAACCTAGATATTCGTGAGAACACCTCCTTTGCAATACAGGATCCGTTTGGTCAATGAAGTCAAAGATTACCAAAACAATAAACAATAGTATAAGAAGAACAATAACACCAAGATATACGTGGTTCGGCAATGCCTAACTCCACGGGGAACAATGAGAAGATTTAAATTGATGTTACATATTAATACTTGATGGCACAGACAGTGTAATTATAATTTATATAGAAAACTTATCATAAGAATATCATTTTACATCAGTTGTGCTTGATACCAAAAGCATTGCATGACTCTCAGCTCATCATTTGATGGCTTTTTAAATTCATCTTTATCGTTGTTACTAACTTCTGCAAGCACAGGCCTTTTCCATGTCCAGACAAATTATATTAGCAAATGCATTATGACCCAATAAACAACTTCTTGGCACCAACCGACCTATAATCAAATAATTAAATATTACAAGAACAGAAACCCTAGATTAAAAGAAAGAATTAAAACTACTACACGAAGAAGCAGTGTCAGAGTGTCATCAGATAATATGGGAATTGATATCTTAAATCCTAGATATCATGAAGCAGCAAAGTTTCCTTTCTAGGGTTTTACCATGTTTAAAATGTTGTGTTATTTATCTTTCTTGCAATTAGTATATTTGTTTGGATTGGTAGTTTGCACTTGTTTGGGGTTTCAAGCTGAACATAACATACTGTTCTTACATAAATTTTTCCATACAAAACTGTTTGGAATGCCCCTATCGACGTGTTCCTTCCAAACTTAAATTTTTCTTGTGAACCTTACTTCACACCAAGTTACAGTCCGTGGACGGACTGTAACACTAAAGTGTGTTTGCACTGTGCAACACTACAGATGAGCTGGTAGAACACCTACTATATTCTTACAGTGTAGATTTTCCAGAGACATTAAGTGCATGTCTGAATGATGTACCACGGGGTACGTCTTCACTTATGGTGGAGGACCGGTTAGTTGGAGATCAATGCTCCAAACGGTTACTGCTCTATCAACTATTGAGGCGGAGTATATGGCGGTAACAGAAGCTTGCAAGGAAGCTATTTGGCTGAAGGGATTAGTAAGTATATTCGTGTTAGATCAAAATTCTATGATGATAAGATGTGACAGTCAGAGTGCTATTTGCCTTGCGAAGAATCAAATGTTTCATGCAAGAACGAAACATATTGATATTCGCTATCATCGGATTCGGGATTGGTTGGACTCAGGTGAAATTACAGTTGAGAAGGTTCACACAGATGAGAATGCTTCAGGATTCGTTTTGTCAATGAAGTCAAAGATTACCAAAACAATAAACAATAGTATAAGAAGAACAAAACAATAAAGAACAATAACACCAAGATATACGTGGTTCGGCAATGCCTACCTCCACGGGGAACAATGAGAAGATTTCACTATAAGGAAAGAAACACCGATTACAATAATCTCCCTAGTATCTTTCTCAAGATCTTAATCTCTCACCTTAAACCCAATACACCCTTGGCTCCCAAAGTTCTCTCTCACTTTAGCTATGTCTATGTTTCTATTGTTTTCTACTCTCTTGTCTTACCTTGTTGTCTTTTTGTCTTACAAATACCAAGTTACTTGGGTATTTATAGCCCATGGATAGAAATCAAATCCATATAGAATTACTAATTCAAACTAGAGATAAATAGGAAACCGAGTCCAAATAGAACTCCTGCACATATATGGTTTTCTTAACCAATATAGGAAACTGATCCTATGGATCACACCTCTTATAAGGTATGATTCTGTGCACCCAACTATGGCGAGCCAATATACAACATGGGGTGGGCTAAGAATCTGAGATGATCCAGGAAGGAACCAAAAAAAAAAAACACACACACACACAAGCTCAAAAAAATTTCAATTTGACAAAATAAACACAGTTCTTATTCTTTGGTATAAAAAAAAAAAAAAAAGACCCTATGAACTAAGGGTATTTTACATGGATATAATGGGGGTTTTTAGGTTTTGGGGCACCTGAAAATGGCCTAATTAAACTTTGGTCCAACTTAATGGCATAATTTGATTTTAGGGTTACTTTTGTTAGTTGACCGGATGGACTGTTACTTGACTTCAGTCAAGACATCCAAACTTTTATAAATGTCTTTAATACCTTTAATACTCTGGAGATGTTCCGAGCATGATATGTTTGAACTTTGAAGACTTACACAACTTAAAAATTGGATTAAGAAAATGGATTAAGCATAAGACTCATGTATTTGTTCAAAATCGCTGAAAAGATTCCATTATATTATGTTCTAAATTTTGAACAAATGGACGAACATAAACCTCGTTTTGGCAGACATAACTTTGTTTTTTCGCATTAGAACGCCCCGAGTTAAGGTATTGCTAGTCCTTTAGATGTTATCGTTTTTCATGCTGAAACATGTGTGTTTCGTCCACTTTTAAGTTTGGAACAAAAATCGAGTAAATACCAAGCCAAATGTCTGGACAAAACCCCGTTCCCATGGTCCATATGTTCTATATTGGCCTTAAAACGCCCCGGCTAAGCTTTGTCGATCTTGAGGTTTTAGATGAAACAAGTGAGTTTCGTCCATTTCCAAGTTTGGAAAAAAAAACCCGAGTAAATACCCATCAAACCGATGGATATAATCAATTGGAATTGATTATTTCCGTGATGGGTGGTCCACTTTTGCGTAATTATAAATATACCCAAACTTAATCAAAATTCTCTTCAAAATTCTAATTGATAGCCTAATTGAAGAGATATTTTCTTAGGGGTATTTTCTGCTTTAATAGAGTATAATAGATTTGAGTTGATAGTGATGAATATATTGGTTCTATTAAGACGGAGCCCATAAAAAAATGGCCCATAACTTTGATTCATTGGACTAAAGTACTAAACCATAACCTAACCCATTAAACAGAATCATGATTCCACCCATTAGTCCAATTTGTGGGCTTATGGATCGACTCACCCAACCTAGCCCGAAAAGTTGTTGCCAATTTGCCCAAATTATAACATAGGTGGGTTTGATCTAATTAAGTTAGCCGGATTAGATTTGTTTTGTCAGGATAACCTGATTCACCCAATTTTAACACACTTTCTTTTGAGAAGGTAACTTCCTTCTAAATCAACTTTAGGCCTTTAGTCCATATATCTATATTATCTTATAAGCGGCTTGCCAAAAAGCTGTCCAATCCAATTCACTACTAATCAGGTTTCGCCACATTAAAACCATTAAAACTGATTTACGTCTCTGCACCCAGAAAAATCTGATAAACACAATTTTGCAGTTTTCTCTTTCTTATTCCATGTCATACAGTTCATGGATCCTACTATTTATGTATAATAACAAGATGGGAAACCAGTGATACGCATTAGGATTTTATAAATTAAATTTTGTGACTTATTTATACAAAAAAAAAAACTATTTATGTACATGTATATTAAATTAATATTTTTGGTTATATTTGACTAATTATATTTTATGTTGTATTATTTTGTTTTGATTATTATTATTTTTTTCTTGGAGATGTTTGTATTTAGTGAGAGTGGAGAAAGAGTTTAGAGATATTTTGGCTTAGTGAAAAATCCAGAATGAGTAGAGAGAAATACAAAAAATAGTTAGGGGGCACATAAAATTCTAGCCAATTAGATTTTTTTCTGTTTTATTTTATTTTTTTTAAATAAAAAAAATAAAATTGTGAGAACTTGGAGATCAATTATCATGCCACCTAGGAAAGAATAAGTGGGACCCATTACTTAGAGGGAATTATGTTAATTTACCAAAAAACCATGACATAAAAAGTATTATAGTCAGATTTGTGCTACAAAATTCTAAAGCTCAATTCTCATAAACTCGGAAATACCCCTGAATTTTATTCAGCTTTATAATACTAGACTAGTAGAATAGATAATAAAGTGCAAACGTTAAATGATTTGGGAAATGAACTAGGGCTATTGAAAGTGTTAACTTCTAGGTTTTGTTAGTTGATGGTGTTTATGCTGCATTGCTGCTGTTGAGTGTTGAATCTATTGTATTGTATGTATTTGGGTGTTGTTAAGTTGTGAATCATTGTTGCAGACGAGTAATTACCCAAACATTCGAAAAATAATTATAGTAAGAACAGAATTCATTTCATATCGATAGCCTAGATGAAAACTTTACTTGATAGTAAGAACTGAAATTGAATCCAGAATAAATAAAAATTGGACTTGAATCGTACCAACGTACACATAATTCGAAATTCATATACAATTAAAGTTATTTTAGTGAATTTTAAAGATACCCACTTTTATTTTTCGAAATTTCTCTTCATATAATAGCTGTACGAAGATCAATTCAGAAATGACGAGGTTAGAGATTTTGGTCGGAAAACAGGGTTTTGGCAGGGTCCCTTACCCTGTTTCATTAAAATAAAGATCATAAGCCATTCTTTCCTGATGCATCATTATTTTATTATCTTTTTCACATCTTCAGAATAAGAACTAAGTACGATATCTATGTGAACTATAGAAGGGATTTGTGCTGCCAACACATCTGTCAAGCTATTTGCTTCTTTGTAAACATGCTTCAAGTTAAATTCTTCACTGCCCTATCGGCACTTGTATTCTTCTGACCATGTGTTTCCCCTCCCAAGGGGGTTTAGCACCTGCCTTCATGAATGAGACCACATTGGTCGAATCAGTTTGTACTGTGACTCTACCAATGTTTTCCCTTTGTGCCATGAGAAGTCCTTGCTCTACTCCTTGTAACTCAATTGCTGCAATTCTTCTGTATGGGGAAGACCCTTTGCTTGCTGCTATTTTAGAGCCATCATTAGACCTGATAACTGCAGCCCATCCACCTTGCCCTCCCTGAAGTTTGCCGTCAGTATTGAAAGCGTAGCATCCCTGAATAGGCTTTTCCCATTGGCAGTAAACCTTGTCTGGAATGACCTCTATAATGTGAACATTCCATGTGTCAAGTAACCTAATTCTCTCTGGACCTGGTTCCATGTGTCAAAGTGTAGGGACCTTAGACTTTCTGAGAGCAGCATATATATCTTTGAGAGTGTATTCACCAGTATCCTTGAGGTTAGAGATTGTTTACCGAAAGAATAAAAAGCACATCCAAGGAATAAACTTTGATTTTGAGGGGTTGGTTTTTCGAATTCAATTGCTTTTCTGGGTTTCATTTTGCCATATATTAGAAACTGTAGTATGAGAAACTATAAATAGTGCTAATTTAACAACTGAATATTCAAACAAATCAAACAATACGCAGAAAGTAAATAACACGCAGGAGTTTTTAACGTGGTAAAACCCAATATGGGAAACGTCCACGGTTGCCTTGATGACAACAAATAATCCACTAGATGAAAGAGATTTACAAACCTACCAACTACCTGCACTCACTGCGAGTTGATACTCCAGGTTATCTCTAACACCTTGACTTCACCAGAGCACCTTGATGTACGCACAAGACACTCGACTTCTTGATGAACACACAAGAAGACTCGAAGCCGAAATCACAATCAACTTTAGAAGATCACAAAGTTATGAATTGAGAGAAGGGGGAAGAAGGGAATTGAGTTCAATAGCCACAAACACTTTCAATACCAAAACCTAAACCAAAACTCCAGAACTAGAAGAACAATGGACGGCCAAAGAACTAACTCATTCTTTGGAAGAGAAACCCTATTTATACTTAGGGTTGAAAACCAAGGAAAATGGGCCGAAATAGTGAAAATCCATATTGGACGTACGTACGTCGATATGACGTTCGTACGTCTTCTACACGAAATAAGCCTGCTGACTACTTGGACGTACGAACGTCCTAAACAGGTACGTACGTCCAGAACACAAACAATCTTGCTGACATACCATACGTACGTACGTCCTTAAGAGGTACGTACGTCCTGAAACGAAAACTTCCCTGCTGCCTGACCATACGTACGTACGCCCTAACATGGTACGTACGTTAAACACGATGAAACTTTGCTGCCTAACATGACGTACGTACGTCCTGACAAGGTACGTACGTCCTGAACCAGAAACACACTCTCGACTCAAGACACGAAGACAAGAACACAGGATGACACGCGTACAACAAGGTTTTCTTAACAATGAATTCAAGGCGAAATAACCATGGACAACCAATGTCACAAAATTGATGTCAAACAAACTTCGTGCCGGTTTCAATCTCCCCCTTTGACATTGATTTTGTGACAAAAACCTATGACTCTAATAGCACTTATAAAACGTGCTTACAAACCCAAACCGTGGCATTTATAAAACATGCCTACAAAATCACTCAAGGTAGAACACGTACCGATTCACCAATTCTTGTTATCCAGCTTGAACAAGACGCTTTAAGCATCAGAGACCGAACGGAAGCAACTAGGAATTTCGAAGCAATCAAGGAATCAACAAAAGTTCCTTCGAGTAACTCCCCCATACTTCATGAGCTCCAAAATTTTGACACTCAAGCTCCCCCATAACTGTACAACCTCTAAAACATCAACACGTTCACTCCCCCATACTTGTAGAATACCTGAAACATAACCCAAAAATAACCTAACAACAAAGAAACGATTGTTAGTATTAGAGTCATAAATCTCCCCCTTTTTGTCACAACAAGTGAACAAACTAACCAATCAACAAGAAGAATAAAGAAAAAATACCAAGAAAAGAAATCAACGCCAAACAAGCAAGACAAAACAGATAAAACAAAATAAAACCTATCCCAATTCTTAAGGTTCATGAAAACAACTAATAGCCAAACACACTAATCCATAAACATAAGAAACAATAAAGACAGAGCATAAAGCTGAAGTTAACGAATTCGAGAAACTCGTTCTCAATGACCTGGAGGAAGCTTGGAAAAATAAGCTTCCGCACGAGCCGAAGATCTATTCCACCGAGCTATCACATGATCATCATAATCCTCCAGCCATTCACTCGTACAAAATAACTCCTCAATTCTGCTGTCCAAGCCACAATCGGTGAGAGGAGCAGCAAGTCCTTGAACCTTCGGGTACCCAACCAACTCCAAGATGTGATTTTGAAGATGTCCCGGTATTCTCTCCCAATGATTGACATGAACCTTCGGGTACCCATGGGGAACACGACATAAACGACAAACCTTTGCATTGTTTTTGTACTACATCACCATAAACGACACATAACCAACAGCCGGAACAAAAACCCCATGAAGTTCATATTCTGCCATTGAATAATTCTGAAGAACAAAGAGAGAACTAGAAAGAGGTAAGAAGACACAATAGGAGTAAAAGAAGAGAAGACTCCTATATATATAGGAAAAACAAGAATAACCCTAACATGGGCCCGATTAAAGAGGTCCATTACCTAATTAGCAGGAAAATACTGCAAAACAGAAAGGAACTGGAACTGAAATTAAAGTAGCAATATCCAATAATATGCCCAACATCTAAGTGTAGAAACAAAACGATATAACAAAAGAGCAATGTTAAGTACAAAAATGTAGAGAGTAAACCAGAACAGGAACTACTCGGACTCTGAGTCACCATCACTGTGTTCACCAACACCCTCGTCCTCACTCTCTCCATCAGAGTCATCACCATCAATGTCACCTGGAACGGGAGGTACGTCCTCCGGAAATGGAGGCAGGTCGATGGGAGTAAAGTCTAGCTGAAGATGACGCATCTGAGCTACGTTCATCCTATGAAGATCACGGAGCATAACATCATGCTGAGATAGGATGACTCCAAAACGATCTAACCGAGCATCCATATGATCTTGATGACGGCGAATTGAAGAAACCCGAGCGTCAACAGTTGCAACTGCCCGATTGCCCCTAGCTGAGGCTGAGACGGGGCGTCTAGAAGTCAGTGCCCGATCGAAATCATCATCACGAACAAGAGCCCGGCCTCCCCAAATTAGATGATGCGTCAGACGCGCACCCACGGACTCAAAAGCAGCCTTCCTAGACTGGCAGCCCTTCTTGATGGCATTGACCCAGTCATGACCAACAAACCTCGGAGGGCTCACCTCCATATATTGTCCCTGAAAACCCAAGTGCTTGAGTATTGTCATTATAAAGCTAGGGAAAGGAAGAGTACCCTTGGCTGCATCGATTTGAAGCATCCGTGTGTAGATGACTTCAGAGAGATGGAGATGATGCACCGACATACACACCACTAATTTCACCATGTCGTCGGTCATGATGATCTTGTTACCCTTTGTAGGGTAGATGTTGGAATGGGCAACCATGTGTAAGAGGATGGCGCTGTAGTACTTGGCATGATATCTCTCCGTGACACCATCGATGAACATCCTCTGAACTTGATCTACAAAGTCAATCTGAATCGCCTCTGGAATCGGCCACCTAACATGAATAGCATCTTCGGAGAGAAGATCATCATGAATCCCCAACGCCTCACGAATCACCTTCGGAGAAATGGTGTATCGCCGACCTTCAATTAAAACTGAAAAACTCGAGCGATTCGATGAGGGTGTCTTCGTCTCGTAGAAAGCAATCGTATGCTCAACCGAGTACTTGGTGATTGGTTGAGCCACCCTTAACCAATTCCGAGTCTCAAAAAATAAGGCTATGTTGCCAAGTTGGGAAGCCCCAAGGGGGGTGGCAGCAATGTCTCCCAAGTCGAAGAAACGCTCGGGAACAATAGCCTTGGCTCGAAGATGAGCACCAAGGGATGTGGGATGAGGCGACAAGGCCGGAGTGGAACCTCTACCCCTAGGAGCGCGAGAAGAGGATGCACCCTTAGACCCGGATGCCGTGGTGGAGGGAGTGGTGTGTGCGCGCTTTGAAGCCATTTTCTACACAAGCACAAAAGTAAACAAACCAAAAGAGAATCGACGAAATAAACAATAGCAAGTTCATTTAGGCATTCTATCAAACACTTGATGTGCAGAACCTTGATACATGCTACTGACAACCATGGAGCAATGGCAAGCACCCAAACACAATGAAGGAAACATAAATAACAAGAGAGAAGGAGGAAACAATCCCCAAGGTCATCCACAATAAAAAACAAGGCGAATTCAAGTGTCGAAATACCGATTTCCATGAAGACAATATGTAGGCAAACAACCTTAACTAACAGTACGATAAAGCAAGCCAATTAATCAACACAACATGATAATAGAGAAGAAAGAAAGAACAAAAGAAAAAACTTACAAGAGATAGTGATTGAGGATGACAAACAAATTCGCCGACCAACACAACGGACCAAAACAACGACAAGAATCACTATGGAAGAACAGCAACAATCGAAGAGAAAAAGAACAAGAAGAAGGTCGACGAAAATCAATTTGAGAGAGAAAGGAAAGGGAAGAGCAAGAAAAAAAAAACCGTTATGTTCGTGCGAGAGGGAAGAGGGGGCACGATTTGAATGTAACAGATGGGCCAAAACCTGTTAAACATATAAGCTTAGAAGGTATATATGGGCCGAGTCTGTAGCAGGAACGTACGTACGTTCTATTTACGTTCGAACGTCGGGACCCCAAAAAAAAAACATCTGTCAAACAACACGTTCGTACGTCCTAGTAGCGTTCGTACGTTGAAAAAAGATCTGTCCCCCTCCACGTACGAATGTCTTGAAGGCGTACGTACGAACCCCTTTTTTTTTTTTTTTTTTTTTTTAAAATGAGAGAACAACCTAAAGACCAGACAGCAGACCGACTAACAACCCAACCACATAATGAGATACATTACAAGAAAACTTTTCTACTTATCATAAGAATTCCAATTACAACCGAATTTAGTTGAAACAAACCTCAACCACGAGAGAATGCAAAATTGAAGAACGACATCAAACACCAAGCCATGGTACTTACTAGAATGATGCAAGCATGTAGAAGAAACTGACAGACCAATACCAACCTCCGGAAACAAACTACAAACATGATCATTGAGTATATTGAAAGTCACTTGCTACAAGGCCAATGTGAAGTGAACCGGATCACAACATAACCAAGGAAACACAAAGCATTGTTTTTCTTCTTTTCCTTTCAACTAGACAAATGTGAAAGTCACTAATCATCATCATTTTTTTTTTTTTTTTTTTTGTTTGTAAAACCATTTAAAACAAATGCCATTCCCGTGTGGGAGTATATAATACCTCCATCTTTTACCAGAACACGAGGGTAGGGTGTAGCCTACATCTTTTCGGCAAAACACACTCAAGAAGTGCAATACCATGATAACGTGCAACACAAGAACTAACATCTCCTGAGTGCATCCGTCAGAGCATGACCCTCACAGCCCCAACGGGTTCTTAGCCAAATGAGTATGCTCTCAAGACATTCAAATGGCTGGGGATTTTGTGAGTCATTGACCACTTACAAGAGGTGTAGGAATATAAAAGAAGACGATGAACATGAAAGAAAATCATATAAGACTGGAGATATACAGGTATTCCAAAATGACAATCCAACTACATGTAAATGCATCACATAAGAAACTACCAAGACGAAGAGAGTATGATGTAACCCTACAACTATGCATGACCGAAAAACAGTTGAAGATGCCAAACTAGAAACATCTGTAAAATGGAATCCACACAATAGGGAAAGTACTATGTCCTCAATACCAACAACAATAACAAAATTAACCAAACCTAAACATCCTAAACACAGACAGTACCAATGAACAAATTAGGTATATAGATGCGGAAGGGATGTAGTGACAATGAAACAGTTATCAGATGAGCGACTACCAGTTAACACCAAGACATGATTGGGATCAAAGACATCACACCTATCATCCTCAAACACAACTTTAAACTTAGCATCAAATAGCTGACTAATACTCAATAGATTGGACTTAAGACCCTTAACAAAAAGAAGCTCATGACTATTGAGCGATCCAACCTCAGAAAAGTTACCTTTACCTTCAACCGGAAGCATTTTACCATTTCCAAAACTCACCTTACCTCCATAACCAAGAGTCAGATTATCAATTAGAGTCTTATCACCTGTCATATGACGCGAACAACCGCTGTCAAGATACCATGATGAAGGCATCGGTTCAACCAAACGAGCCATGTGAGATACCATTTTCCTGGATGCATCCATACTCCTATCCCAGAAATGTGGAGGTGGAGTATGCATGGGTGTTGCTTGAGGACGATTTCCATAAGGAGAAGTTCTGGGTAAGCCCCATGGAGCATAGCCATTCCACATGTATGGAGCCTGCATAGAGAAAGTGGAAGACTTGTTCCAATATGAATTACCTGCAAAAGAAGGATGGTGAGCAGGGTACAAATTATTCCAACAAAAAGCAGAAGTGTGACCCATGCGACCACAGGTTAGACATTTAAAGCCTTTGTGTCTAAAATTCTTTTTCGGGACATGCTTTACACGAGTGACCTTGGGTGGGGAAACCACACCAGACACCTGCACAGGAGCAGGAGAAGTGACACCTGTTGGTCTGACAAAAGTAGTACAGGAGGTGCTAGCAGTAGAAAGAGGAACAGATGTGTCATAACCTAAGCCAGATTTGTCTGAACGGGATTTACCAATTCCCAGCAGAGAGTTAAGACTATCACTAGCTTTACCAAAGCCAACCAATTGTTTGTTGGCTGCAAACAACTCAGCTTTCACTTTTTCATGTTCCAGTACAAGAGTGCGATACCGTGTCTCCAGATTATTATTCAGGTTTTCTAGAGAGGCAATACGTGCTTGGAAGTCCTCCTTTTCTTTTTCAAATTCCGCCTTCAACATGTTGGAGTCACCTGCAAGACTACAGATATCCTGCCCAAGACTGTCTACCTGATCCTGCAAGACAGTGTTAGTTTTTTCAAGCAACTTTACTTGTTGCATGGAAAACTTATACATATCACATAATTCACTAGTAGTAGCATGAACACCAGAATCAGAAACATTAATATCATCAGTAGAGGATACAATACCTCCTGGATGCTCATCCAGGGATGCACTGAAGACCACATAGTTGGAGACAACATTTGAAGGATTGCCATCATCATCTTCATCTGAATCATCCCATGTCACTGTGAGGTTCGCTTTGGAATTATCACCAGGTTTGCGATCCACCTTCTTGTCACATTCATTTGCAAAGTGTCCATATTCACGACACTTGTAACATTGGACATCTTTACGATCAACTCGAGCTCTTCTCCCATCCACAGAGAATCGCTCAAACCCACGACTCCTAGGAGCATTTGAGGAGTCAGGAAAACGCTTTCGAGGGTCTCGATTCTGCTGATATTTCAGAATCTTCTGAAAGCTACGTGACAGAAACGCATAGTTATCATCCACATCCTGTTCTTCATCATCAGAAGGTCCTGTGAAAGTTTCTTTAGACGATGTAGCTTTGAATGCCACAGACTTGTTCTTCAAGGGTTCTTCCAAGGCCTGTTCCATCTCACATGTCCTTAGTTTCCCAGCAAGTGTCTCAATGGACATGTTCTTAATCACATTACTCTCAGTGATGGCATCCTTATGAGAACGAAACCGAGGAGGCAAAGCACGCAATATCTTACGTACAACTTGTGTGTCAGTATATGCATGACCAATAGCAGCACTGCAGTTTATGATATCTTGGAAACGAATAAAGAAATCATCAAAAGTCTCAGAATTATCCATCCGTAGATTCTCAAATTGAGATGTTAACAGTTCCAGCTTGCTTTCTTTGACAGTTTCGTCACCTTCATGTGTACAGATAAGCCTGTTCCATGCATCTTTAGCCTCTTCATAGCCTTGCACACGACGAAACTCACTGGCATTTAATGCCATGAAAATAGCATTGAGTGCCTTGTTGTTATAATTTGCCAACAACTTCTGTTCAGGCGTCCACTTTTCACGTGGTGTCAGTGATGTAACGGCAGTATCATCAGTACCTGTGATAGTCAAAGGTTCTTTCCACCCTGTAACAACAGAAAGCCAGACTTCTTCTCCTAATGCTTGGAGATAAGCTCGCATCCGTACTTTCCAATGACCAAAATCTTTTCCACTGAATTGTGGAGGAAGACTTGAAGTAGCAAACTTATGAGGTTCCATACAGCACTATTGATCGTTAGCGTGAGCCTTTACGCTCCTTAACCAGCCCCCAGCGACTGATACCATTTGAGAAACTATAAATAGTGCTAATTTAACAACTGAATATTCAAACAAATCAAACAATACGCAGAAAGTAAATAACACGCAGGAGTTTTTAACGTGGTAAAACCCAATATGGGAAACGTCCACGGTTGCCTTGATGACAACAAATAATCCACTAGATGAAAGAGATTTACAAACCTACCAACTACCTGCACTCACTGCGAGTTGATACTCCAGGTTATCTCTAACACCTTGACTTCACCAGAGCACCTTGATGTACGCACAAGACACTCGACTTCTTGATGAACACACAAGAAGACTCGAAGCCGAAATCACAATCAACTTTAGAAGATCACAAAGTTATGAATTGAGAGAAGGGGGAAGAAGGGAATTGAGTTCAATAGCCACAAACACTTTCAATACCAAAACCTAAACCAAAACTCCAGAACTAGAAGAACAATGGACGGCCAAAGAACTAACTCATTCTTTGGAAGAGAAACCCTATTTATACTTAGGGTTGAAAACCAAGGAAAATGGGCCGAAATAGTGAAAATCCATATTGGACGTACGTACGTCGATATGACGTTCGTACGTCTTCTACACGAAATAAGCCTGCTGACTACTTGGACGTACGAACGTCCTAAACAGGTACGTACGTCCAGAACACAAACAATCTTGCTGACATACCATACGTATGTACGTCCTTAAGAGGTACGTACGTCCTGAAACCAAAACTTCCCTGCTGCCTGACCATACGTACGTACGCCCTAACATGGTACGTACGTTAAACACGATGAAACTTTGCTGCCTAACATGACGTACGTACGTCCTGACAAGGTACGTACGTCCTGAACCAGAAACACACTCTCGACTCAAGACACGAAGACAAGAACACAGGATGACACGCGTACAACAAGGTTTTCTTAACAATGAACTCAAGGCGAAATAACCATGGACAACCAATGTCACAAAATTGATGTCAAACAAACTTCGTGCCGGTTTCATAGTAGAGTATATATAAACCATCAAACTTGTTCAAGTTCATATCCTGTTGTGCCATTCACTTTAAAAAGTTATCCTTATTCTTATGTCTTACATTTATGTTGTGTTATAATGTTAGGGATGGCTGAGATAATTGCTGCAATCGGTACTCTCCTTAGTTGCTTTTGTCAACAAAATTGTCTATATACGCCAATTTTTGTACGCTGCAAGCATATGATTAATCCTAAGAAAAAAACTAAGAAGTTGATAATAATGAAGACTGAGTTGATTGCCTTGAAGGATGATGGAAATGGCAAGTTACACACTGCAAGGATTGACCGAGGGGAGGTTCCTACACATGTTGTGGAATATTGGCTAAAAAATGTCCACTGCATTTTGGAAGACACAGAAGTCATTGAAGGAGAGTTCAGAACATCAAAGAGATGCTTAAATGGTCTACTGCCCAAATGTTGTTCAAATTTGAATTTAGGACAACGTATCTCAAAGTTGATCATAGAGGGGACTACACTTACTCTCACAGGTAGTCAATTATTAAAGAATACTCTCACATCACAAGTACCAAAGATTGGAGTGGAACTACCTACGCAAAAATTGGTTGGGGAAACTACCGCTCATAAATCTTTAGAGAAAGTTTGGGAACTTCTAATGGATGGTGAAAGTAGGGTGGTTGGAGTGTATGGAATGGGTGGAATTGGTAAAACCAAGATGGCAATTGTTATAAATAATCGAATCCTAGCAAAGCCTGATCAGTTTGATAAGATTATTTGGGTCACTCTATCAAAAGCTAGGGATATTCATGGATTACAAATTGATATTGCGAAAAAGGTTGACTTGGATTTATCAAAGGAACAAGATGAATTAGAAAGGAAGGGGAAGTTACATGAGGCGTTGAAACGGAGGAAAAGGATCCTATTTATTTTGGATGACATGTGGCAAGAATTTCCTCTTGGCCAGATAGGTATACCTGAACCCACAACAAACAATTGGTGCAAAGTATTATTAACTACCAGGAAGAAAGAAGTTTGCAATAAGATGGGATGTCGTGCAGCCATTGTTAATGTAGAAACTCTAACTGAAGAAGAAGCTTGGGAGTTGTTTTTAGATGAAGTTGATGAGCTCACTCCTGAAGTAATGCCGACTGCAAAGTTGGTCACTAAGGAATGTTCTGGTTTGCCACTGGCAATAATCACAGTAGCTGCAGCAATGAGAGGAAATGGTGACCTTGGGGATTGGACAGTTGCTTTGAACGTTTAAAATTCAGTTATGACTGGTTGCCCAATGAAAAACTAAGAAAGTCCTTCTTATGTTGTGCATTGTATCCCGATAACTATGAAATTCTAGCAAGGGAATTGGTTGACTTTTGGATCATGGATGGTTTGGTTGAGGGAAGAAGTAGACAAGATGAGCTTCTTGAAGGCCAATTTATATTGAAAAAACTAAAAGACCATTGCTTGCTTGAAAGTGTTGATGTCTGGGATTTAACTTACGCTGAAATGTCAGATGGAGTGAAAATGCACGATTTGATCAGGGACATGGCCCTTCGTATCACAAGCAAGCATTTCATGGTCAAAGCTGGTTACCCATTACAAGTATTACCAAGTGAAGTGGAAAGGGAAGAAGTTCTTGAGAGGGCTTCTTTTATGAAGAATAGGATATCAAAGGTTTCAATCAGTCCAAGATGCCCTAAGCTCTCCACCTTATTTCTTGGAGGCAATTGTTTCTTAAGTAGTATAGCACATGATTTCTTTGTCCATATGCAATGCCTCAGGGTACTCGACTTGCGATGTGATTGGGACAAAGAAAATTCTCGATTACGATTGTTACCAGATTCCATCTCTGATTTGGTGAATCTACATGATTTACGTTTAAGTTGGTGTATGAAGTTGAAGAAAGTGCCTTCACTAGCTAAGCTTGTACGATTTAGAAGGTTGGAACTTAATAATACTGCCATTGAAGAACTGCCTGAAGGTATGGAAATGTTGGGCAAACTTAGTTGCCTTAATCTCCATGTGGTAAAATTGAGAGCGAAAATTCCAATGGGCTTAATATCAAAGTTGTCTACACTACAAGAGTTGTATCTTGGTGGCATAGAAGTGGATAAATTGTATGACGTTGGAAGCGGTGAATCTTTTGCAAATGAATTGCTTAGCTTGAAAGAGTTGGAAAATCTTAACACCAGTTTTCATTGCTTGTCTGATTATGCAAGCTATGTTGGATCGTCCAAATTTAATGGGTTGAAATGTTTTTTCTACGAGTTGGACAACTATGCTATTATCGTGAATTTCATCTTGGTCCTCCTCCAAGGGCAACAGTTCAATTTGAAACCGGCACTAAGTTTGTTTGACATCAATTTTGTGACATTGGTCGTCCGTGGTTATCTCGCCTTGATTTCATTGTTAGGAAAACTTTGTTGTACGCGCGTCATCCCGACTCCTTGTCTTCGCGTCTAGTGTGTCGTGTGTTTTTGGTGCAGGACGTACGTACCAAGTTAGGACGTACGTACGTCCCTCAGGTCAGCAAACTTTCCTTTTTGTTCAACGTACGTACTGAGTTAGAACGTACGTACGTCAGGTCAGTCAGCAGACGTATTTTGGTGTTCTGGACGTACGTACCTTGTTAGGACGTTCGTACGTCCAAGTAGGCAGCAAGCGTTTAACATATGGAGACGTACGAACGTTAATTCGACGTACGTACGTCCAATGTGGATTTTGACAATTTCGGCCCATTTTCTGTGTTTTCCAACCCTAAGTATAAATAGGGTTTCTATTCCAAAGAATGAGTTAGTTCTTTGGCCGTCCAATACTTCTCTTCTTCTTGAGTTTTGGTTTAGTTTTTGGTGTTGGAGTTGTTGTTGGTTTATTGAACTCAATTCCCTTTCTTCTTCCTTTCAATTCATAAATCTGTTATCTTTCATATTTCATTGTGAATTCGGCTTCGAGTCTTCTTGTGAGTTCATCAAGAAGTCGAGTGTCTTGTGCGTACATCAAGGTGCTCTGGTGAAGTCAAGGTGTTAGAGGTAACCTGAAGTATCAGCTCGCAGTAAGTGCAGGTAGTTGGTAGGTTTGTAAGTCTCTTTCATCTAGTGGATTATTTGTTGTCATCAAGGCAACCGTGGACGTTTCCCAATTTGGGTTTTACCACATTAAAAATTTCTGTGTGTTATTTACCTTTTTTGCTTATTGTTTGAGTTGTTTGAATATTCAATTGTTAGATTAGCACTATTTGTAGTTTCTCACAATTATCTTACCCACCTGATGAAAGTAGTGCTCAAAATGCCCCTTTTTTTCTTGAAAACACTAAACAGGTTGAAATAGATTCATTCAATGATTTGACAAGGTTAAATGAATTGGGATGGTTAATAAAGGATGTAAGAGAGCTAGTAGCTTTTGCAATAAACAGGTGTAACAGAATGGAATGTATATGGTTGTGGTCTTCAGAAGATGAAAATGAAGAATTGAATGGTTCCCAATATCAGTGTTGGCTGCAAACCCTGGAAAGGATAGAAATTCATGAATGCGGGATATTGTACACCCTTTTTAAGGGAATTCCAACTCCAACTTGTCCTAGCATTCTTCCCTTCTTCTGCTTGAAGGAGTTGATAATCATGAAATGTCATAATCTCAAGAATGTCATCTCGTCATCTAGGTTGCTGCAGCTGCTTCAAAACCTTGAAGTGATTATAGTCCAACATTGTGATGAATTAGAGGAGTTGATAGGAGATGATGAAGAAGAAGAGAGCCGAAACAATGAAACCCCCATCACAATCCTTAGGTTGAAAGATTTGAAGTTTTGGAATCTACCGAAACTGAAGAGCATTTGGAGGGGTGTGATGATTTGTAACTCTCTTGAAATGGTTGGCATACGTAATTGTTCTGAATTAAAGAGGCTTCCTCAATTTAAGGGAGCAGAGCAATCGACACCACCAGCATCTCTTAAAGCAATTGAAGGAAGCAGAGAATGGTGGGATTTACTGGAGTGGGATCCTGCCATTCCCCAAAATATCCTTCAACCCTTCTTCTACGATTGGGATCCAACTTATGCATCAAAATGATATTTCCAAGATGATATATAGAATTAATTTTTTCAATTTTTTATTTTGATCAATTGCTTCAATTCATTTGTGTGCATGTTTCTGCTATCTGAAATATTTATTCTTTTGTAAAAACAAGAAGGTTTTTACAGTATCATGGAGCTAAGAGAGAATTATCACTTGGTAACATTCATGCATATGTTGCGCAAATACTTTTAAGTAATATACGAATTATTAGACAAAAAATTTGCTGCTACTTGCTAGTGTCTAAATATTGAGTTTGGTACCGAACATTCTATATGTGGTTCTTTCCCTGTGGTTTTTTATGATGCCACAGAGGACCTAGCAAATCTAGAGATGGTACATTCTCATGTATTCTCTGCAGCTCTTCTGGAAGAGCATGGATTAACACACTGTTTTGTTTTTTGTTTTGAAAGGTGTTGATGGAAAAGAGTATAATCTAGCAAGGAATCACCATTAGAATCTCTAATCAGTCCATCAGCATCTCAATTCACCGCCTGCCATTCCAAATTTGGGCTGTTTACATCAAATTTTATTCCCAATGAAAGTGGTACAATGGTTGCTTTCCTCAAATTCTAATATAATTTTGATTTTTTTCAAGGACAATAGGGTAGCAGTTACATTATGATGTATTGCGACGTGATAATGTCATTAACGAAGCCCAATCAATTGCCTTGTGCAGGAAATGTACACTCTGGAATTGCGTGTGATAATTGCAAGGTAACATCCTTGTATTTTTTTATTGGGATGATATTCTTTTATTTTTCTAGCATGGTTATTCAATTAAAGTAAATTTCAGGGACTTTAAATCCGGAGTTAACATGGAGGATGAGAGAGAGGTGTTGTTGTTTAAGGATCATCTCTATATGGGAAATTAGACCCTTGTTGAACCTATAAAGAATATAAAAAAAATAAGTTTGAGCTCTCAAAAGGCAAGCAATTCCCTTGGCCATGGAAACAAGATCTAGAAAATGTTTTATTATGTTTCAGAGGATGTTAACTCGCAATTATCCTTCTTGTATTTTTATAGAGTTTGAACATAACCCTGGTTTTCTAGCTTGCTGATGTCAAGTTGTCAACCAAGTTATAGAAAAAATTTGGGGACCTTTTCTTTCTCTTTTGTTTAAATATGAAACTCTCAATTGTACGGCTGCTTTCACTTCTAATTGATATTTGTATTCATATGATGACTTAAGGCTTGACTTTAAAACCCTTGTCTGATGACAATGAGATAATACTCTAAGCACGTTAACTGATGGGGTGCTCGGCATATCAACTTTTTAGAATGGATGTATTGGTGGCATATTCATACTCTAAGCACCTTAACTGATGGTCTGTACAGATGAAGGCAATTGTTGTGAAGCCATACATGTATAAGACTGAGAACAATATCATCATCCAGGATGTTTCAATCAGCATCACACACCAGCATTAGTTTGAGCTGGTTAAGAATTGAAGCACTTGCCAGTCTATGCTACTCTGGACAAATGGGACATAAGTTTAACCCGTTTGTATGACTTCAATTACTAAAAAAAAATAAAAAAATGTATACACTTAAAATAAAATTTGAACTTAAATCACTTGTTGTAACCGTATTGAGTATGAATGAAATAAGAGAGATTACTACAAAAGAACAGGACAATTGCGAGAAAGGCCAATCGTGACAGGAAAAATCCATAGCAAGTTAAACACAGTAGATGTCGACGCTAGTGGTGTGGCGTCAGACATGAGCCGTTGCCAATGGCCATTGCTACTACTGACTGTTGCGATGACTTTTGGAGTCACGAATCAGCAACAGCTTGTGGCCGTCGCAAGTTCCGTCACAAATTCCAATAGAGGACAGATCTAGTTTTGAAATTGCGATGGCTTATGGCCGTTGTTACTCTTGCTATTTTGTAAAAAAAAAAGATTTTTGGCGCTTTTAGTAAATATATAATTGTACGATAAATTTTTAATATCCATGATAAAATTTTATTAACTCCAACCAAAACAAAGTTTACAACTCCTGATCAGCTAGCCAAAGCTTTGTCAAGCCATTTAGGAAAAACTCAGTAGAAAAAAAATCAAACAGATAACAATGTATATATCTTACAAAAAAACAAAATATGACTTTGTTACTAAGTCCCTATCTTCAAACTCATCTTCTAACCCTGTTGTATAAACCTTCCAAAGCAGAAGAGATAGAACTAGGGTTCTTCATTAGAACGCGAAGAAGAGAAAACCAGAACAGAACAGATTACATATGCACACATATTTGGCTTGTAAAACCCTATGAATCAAAATTACTATACTACCCTTATAGCTTAAATACACAACTCTAATAGTTTAGTCTTTAGTTTCACTAATGCCTTAGCAGGTGCTACGCACCGGTTAATTTTAATTTATTAGTGTTCGATTATAATTCTGAGTTTTAAGTTATTATATTTATAAAATATTATAAATTACACTAAGAATTTATTAAATCATATGCAATATTGTAATTATTTCTTAAGTAAATTTATTATTCTTATTATATTTTGTTAATTTAATTATTTTTTTAATTATTAGACTTTTTGGTCATAAATAAAAATTCAGCCTATAAATAAAAATATGTTAAATTACAATAAAACTATTATTTAAAAGGTATTATATACATTTACCAAAAAACCATGACTAAAAGGGTATTTTAGTCAGAATTAGGTTACAAAATTCTAAAGCTCAATTCTCATTAACCGGGACTTACCCCTGAATTTTATTCAGGTTTATAATAGTAGTATAGATTAAACTTGCAAGCTTCAACCAATATGAGCATACATATGAACCCAATCATGGCTTTAAACTAGTCCTCCTTGTTCAGTTGTTCCATGGTTATACAAAAGTTTGAAAAACTAGCCATCAAACCTGCTAGCTTCATTCATCCATGGTTACTTCTGTTCAGCCATGGCTCTAATTCCAACCCTTGGATATGCAGAGGTTTGAAAGTAAAAAGTACGTCCTGCACCTAATTAATCAAATATGTTAGCAACTCGGTCTAGTGAACTAATTAATTTAGGTACTTGTGCAACTATGCACATAATTATAATTGATCAGTAAGTTCTCTGTCTTGGCTTTTGGCCTTTGGAAAGCTCTACCAGAACATGGGGTAATCACAAACAATTTCAAACAACAAGCAGTTATGTCCGAGTTAGAAAATAAATAAATTTATTTTGATGACAATCAGTACTTCACGAAGAGACCAAGCAGGTAGAAATTCAGATTTGCAGCCACTAAAGAACTTTGAGATCATTTTAATAATAAAAAAAGATAGAAAATAAAAAGGTTTAGTAAAGTGTTGCATAACTAAAGTTATGTCCAACTTAGGGAAAATAAAAGGTTTTATCATTGTCATTTTCACTATTAAGTAAGTCATGTGAAAAAAGGTTTTATCATTGAATATACCAAGAAATTTCATATCTTGGAGCATATTTATATGCGAATGTGAGTACTTATCAAAAGAAAAAGTAAGTAATTTGAACAAATGTGTGTACCATTGTTCTCTATTCTCTGTGAATTAATCTGAATGTAAATGGATTGAGTTTTTTTTTTATTTATTTTTTATTAAATTATTATTATTTTTACAGCACAAATATTGTTGAGGATTTGGATGCAGATATGTGTACCACTGTTATCTATTCTCTGTGAATTATAATCCAAATGTAATTGTTGTTGAGTTAATAAATAGGTGGATACAGAACACGAGCACCACTTTAAGTACAGGGTTAACTTGCGAACATACGCAAAGCGCGTGCATTCACATAGTATATAAAAAGAACACCATTGAGAATTTAAGATAATAAAAACAACCCATACAACCATTATAAAGTGTAAACATAGCTTGGAAAGCCCAAATAGCATTTTTAAATCATCAAACTTTATCTTTCTCTTTGATGTATACTGTATGTACCCATTACCGAGCTCTTTCTTACTCGGAACTCCCAATAACCGACTCTGCACTTGTTTCATCTCTCTTACTCGGAACTCCAATAACCGACTCTGCACTTATTTCATCCGACTTCAATCGAGTTACATCACTCGAGCTCAAACCCATTTCCTGAGAAACTCAAATAGTGCTAATCTAACAGTTCAATATTCAAACAACTTAAACAATATGCAGAAAGTAAATAACACGCAGGAATTTTTAACGTGGTAAAACCCAATATGGGAAACGTCCACGGTTGTCCTCACGACAACAAATAAATCCACTAGATGAAAAGAGATTTACAAACCTATCAACTACCTGCAATCACTGCGAGTTGACACTACTGGTTATCTCTAACACCTTGACTTCACCAGAGCACCTTGATGTACGCACAAGACACTCGACTTCTTGATGAACACACAAGAAGACTCGAAGCCGAACTATGAAACAAGCTTACACCAGAGTTCCTTGATGAACACACAAGGATACTCGACTTCTTGATGAACACACAAGAAGACTCGAAGCTAAATCACTCTTCAATAAGGAATAAGAAGATGAATGGGGAAGAAGGAAGAAGAAGATAAATAGAGAAGAAGAAGATGAGTTCTCTCACCAAAACAACCTCAAACCAAAACCTAAACAAACTCCAAAACTTGATGAATTGGACGGCCAAAGAACTCCCTTGTTCTTTGGAAGAGAAACCCTATTTATACTTAGGGTTGGAACACACACAAAATGGGCCGGAATTGATGAAATCCACACTGTAAACGTTCGCTGCCTGCTTGGACGTACGAACGCCTTAAAGAGGTACGTACGTCCTGACGAAAACATGTTTGCTGTCTAACATGACGTACGAACGCCTTAAAGAGGTACGTACGTCCTAAACCCAAAAACAGACTTTTGATACACTTGACGCGAAGACAAAGACTCGGGACGACGCGCGTACAACAAGGTTTTCTTAACAATGAACTCAAGGCAAAATAACCAAGGACACTTTGTCACAAAACTGATGTCAAACACCTTAGTGCCGGTTTCATTTCCAACAACTTGGCCCATCCGACATGCAATACTCCAACTCGATGACTCATGAGCTCGTATGGCGCTTACGTGGCAATGCATGTTAATGCCAACAATTACAAGATCAAGATCAAATATATTCTCTTTATTATATGTCCGTTATTTTTCGTTACAAAATCAATATGAATATCATATATGTAATTCCCTATCTATATAAAAGGATCTATTTCATGTAAAAGAGGACAAGCTCTCTCTAGCTCCTCACAAGCTCTCTAGTTTCTCTCATCTCATATCAATAAAATACACTTATCTCTCCCGTGGACGTAGGCACCATTGCCGAACCACGTAAAATTCATGTATCTATTTACTTATATTTTGCAATCTCCATCACGACTTGTTCTTTTTTATGTAATGTATTTACATATACAACCCTTCCAAGCATTGATATGCAATTGCTCCACGAGGGATGTTGAAACATATTCAAAGTCTATCCTGACCTCATCGCGAGCAGTGAAAATTAAAGTAGGAGCAATGAACTTTATGGGATCAAATGCAATAATAAATGCTTCCATCTACACCATCAATTTGGAAAATAAATCAAGATATAATAGAATTAATTATCTGTCTAGCATTTTCATTATATATACTCCCTTTGTTCCGCTTTTATAGGCTGATTGGGGTTTTTCACACATATTAAGAAAGTGGTGAAAAATTATTTATTTGCATTTAATATAAATATTATTTCTAAAAATACTCCTTTTCATTTGTTATGTACATTTAATACTATTGACTATATTTAAAGAAATTTTCACAATTAATAAGGGATAAATTTGTCACTTGTCTTATTAATTGTTTTGAATAGTGTGAAATGGACTATATAGTAGGACAGAAAAAACGGGCAAATCAGCCTATAAAAACCGGACGGGACGGAGGGAGTATATATATATATATATATATATATATATATCTATGGTTGTCCCCATAGAATTACTCGTATAGATATGAGGCATGTTGAAACATATGCAACTCTAAAGCCAATAACACTCATTTTCCCAAAACTGTGTTCATACATGGTGGAACTATTTTTTTCCAAAACTGTTGGCTCTTGGATGGACCTCACCTAACCCCAAATAAGGTCAACAACATACACCTATACTTCATTTCTAAAATCGGATGCACAAGGTATTTCAAAAAATAATTAAAAATATTACATATCACCAACTCCACAGTCCACAGAAGAAAATAATAGTGCCATGGTGGTTTCATTGTGGATTATAATAAAACTAATCAAATCCCTACAGGCCCACTAATTAATTACATATGAGTGCCCACTAACAATTATAGTGCAATATTGAATTTTGTTTGATAGAAGAATTAGGGTTATAAATCCAAAACAATTAAAGTTCTTGAGGAATGGAATATTGAAAGATGAAAGGCAAAACTTATAAAGAAAGTAATGGTGTAAAGTAGGAAATTTATTCGAATCTATCAGTGGTCTTCATTCCACTAGCTAGTAATAGTGTAGGAAGTTTCCAAAAAGTAGATTTAAAACAGTCGTTTACTATAATGTAAACAGCCTAAATCATATTATATGTTGTAGTGTTATTTCTGCAACGACTATGGTCTCCTCTCAAGTCTGATCGTTATTTCTTAGAAATTGTCGCTTTGAGCATACAAAGATATATATCCTTCTTCTTCTTCTTCTTCTTGAGAAATTAGCTTGCTTCTCATTCAGATCTAATTCATATAAATTCTACTTATAAAGTCTCAGGTATGGTCGCTAAAGTCTATAACAACTCATCGTTTGAGTTTTTCTCAAATGAATTTAATTTTTCTCTCTTTCAGAAGTGTTTTGAACTTCAATTTTTTCTAAGATTATTTTTTATCTTTCACTCTTTCAGATCTGGTTCTGCTCATCTTGGTATTCAGTTTGCAACTTTACATCGATAACACTATTCTGGTAAATATGGATTTACTATCTATACTATACTATTATAAGCTTGAATAAAATTCAAGGGTATCTCCTGGTTGATGAGAAGTGAGTTAAAACACAAATACTCTTTTAGTCATGGTTTGATCTTAATTTAACATACGATTTTTGGTCAAAAGGCCCAATAATTTTAAATATAATCAAATTAACAAATATTATGAGAAACTAACAATTTTTAACTGTGAATTCCTATAAAAGAATATTAATAAATTTGTTTCAAAAATAATTATTTCATAAAATTCAATAAATTAGTCTAATTGTAATTTTTGCTAGCTTGCGAGTGTAATTAATAACTTAAAACTCGAATGTTCATCTTAAACTGATAAATTAAAAATTAACCAGTGCGTAGTACCTACTAACACATTAGTAAAAATAATTTCAGTAACTTGTTAGCGTTAGATTGAAATACAGTTTAGTAGAGTTCACTCTAAACTAGTTTATCACAAGCTAAGAGTACTTGCAACTTCTAGGTATGACTGAACTGTTGTGCGCAGCGGAAGCTTATGCACCAATACCCAAGATTGAAATAGTGTATGAAAGATGACAAAGCAAGTAGTAAAGAAGTAAACCTACTTACCAACAACAAACAATAGAGAAAGACACCAAAATAACGTGGTTCGGCTTGATTGCCTACGTCCACGGACAAACAAATAGAACTTTTACTATTGGAGAAGATAGTACAAAGCTCTCAAACAAATGGAGAAACCCTAGGTTTCCTCCCTCCTCAATCTCTCTCACATCTCAACCATCTCTATTATCTCAATTAGGTTTTCCAACCTCAAATTGGCTTTATAACATAGCCATACAAACACACACGAAATGGGCTAAAACAGGCCCATATGCACAAAACCAAGAGAGGACGTACGTACGTCGAATACACGTTCGTACGTTCAGCACAAAAACAAACATCTGTGATACGGGACGTACGTACGCCCTAACTACGTACGTACGTTCCCAGCAAAAAACTTCCTTTCATCCAAAAAATCCAACAATTCTCCACCTCGGCGAAGATTCAATAAATCTAAGCCGATACCAAGTCCCAAACTCCCACACTTGTCCCGAAGGACCAAAACGGCTGCACCACCTCATGGTTGCCTACGTACCCTTCTCCTAAGGGATCAAGCCATCGTAGTTCACTCCAATGGCATCTATACGATGCCCACCATACCCCGAAGGGTCAAATTCCCACAAGGGACCAAATCAAAACCAAATGCCCACCAATGCCAGGGCCACATCAAAACCAAATGCCCACCAATGCCGGGGCCAAATCAAAACCAAATGCCCACCAATGCCGGGGCCAAATCAAAACCAAATGCCCACCAATGCCGGGGCCAAATCAAAACCAAATGCCCATCAATGCCAGGGCCACATCAAAACCAAATGCCCACCAATGCCGGGGCCAAATCAAAACCAAATGCCCACCAATGCCGGGGCCAAATCAAAAACCAAATGCCCACCAATGTCGGGGCCAAATCAAAACAAATGCCCATCAATGCCTGTAGAGGGCCAACAAACAACTTCAACATAATGGGGTCCAAGCTACCAAATACCATCTCCACCTCAACAAAGTTCTCCATCGAAGATGATCCAATGCCCCGAAAAAGTAACCTCTCAAGAGTTTTTCCTATGAAGTTCAACCAAGTGGGGTACAAATTCAAATCACTATGCATAGATTTACCAAATACGTCTTCCTTACTACGCGCCAAACAAACATCACATGAGAGATTACCAACAATAGGAAGTACGTACACAAAACCCCCAAACAAAAGGTTTCACGGCTTCAATAAGGTTCTTGGGCGATAACCTTTGCTACTAACAATGGTGGCTTCAACTTTCTTCTTTGCCGTGTCACCTAACAAACCAATCAAATGTGAAGCGACATCAATCTCCACCCGAACAAATGACGCTTCAACAAAATGCCTACCAACTATGCATGCCTTGCCACCCGCAAACAAATCTGTCTTCACTTGCATAGTACCATCAACGGCATGCCCCATATTACTATGCAATTCCTTGGTAGAATCGACAGACAAATCAACAACTGAACTATGCAAACCACATGTAATTGCACTTCCTTTCAAGTAGTACAACTTACCTTTTCGAATGCCTTTCATAACAACTCGTGCACCTACAACAACTTTTAGAGCTCCACCAATACATGTAATTTTCATACCATCGGACTCTAAAACACCCAATGAGATCTGATTCGTAGTCAACTCTGGTACATACCAAACATTTTCTAATTTTCGAGTGCATCCATCTTCCAACTTCAATCGAACTGTACCTATCCCAAAAGCTTTGCAAGTATGATCATTACCAAGCAAAACACAAGCATCTAGCTCCTGGAAGCTATCAAACAACTCCCTATTGGGACACATATGATAGGAACAACCCGAATCCAAAATCCACTCATTAGTAGAATGACTAACTGAAGATGAAGCCAACAACGAAACACCAACACATGAATCCTCATCTCTTTGATGTACACGAACAATCTTCTTCTGCAACTTTGGACAATTAATTTTCCAATGTCCCCAACAATGACAATAGGCACATTCATTCTTTGCAAGAGTTCTTCGTCTTCTCAATTTACATTGAGAACCAACCAATCTACCAATACTATCATCAACCACATAGAGCCGGTCATCTGTATTTTTCAAAGCGTACTTGTCTTCCAACTTGGACAATATAACCATTACAATGGTTTCCAATTTGACAATGTACCACAAATTTTCTACCAAACAATATCGGACAAATTCACAAGCCTTCAAATTTAGAGTTAACCATTCATCATCATTCATATTTCTCGATTTATCATCAAGAACATCCACATAGCCATTAATGGCTAACCAATCTTGTACCTCCGTCTTCCACATAGCAAAGTCGAGGTTACCATCAAATTTATGAATGTCAACATCTAACAACAAGGTTTGATCAAACAAACTATCAATCTCCTTTCCAAATTCACTCGAATCCGAAATATGATCCGACATGATACCAATCAATTTCATACACCAAACAATCACCAAACGAAGGTAAACAAATTTGAAAATTCACACAGGAATTTCAACAAACACCTTCTTGACAACCCACGGATACAAGATAGAACTTTTGCCTGAAACCACAAATAAGAAACTCACCTGCAGAAATTTCTTCAAACACCTTCAAGGCTCTCAAGATCTAGCCTGCAGCTCTGATGCCACTTGTTGTGAGTACAAAGCTCTCAAACAAATGGAGAAACCTTAGGTTTCCTCCCTTCTCAATCTCTCTCACATCTCAACCATCTCTATTGTCTCTATTAGGTTTTCCAACCTCAAATTGGCTTTATAACATAGCCATACAAACACACACGAAATGGGCTAAAACAGGCCCATATGCACAAAACCAAGAGAGGACGTACGTACGTTCCTGAACAAAAAAGTTTACTCCGTCCAAAAAATCCAACAATTCTCCACCTCGGCGAAGATTCAATAAATCTAAGCCGACACCAAGTCCCAAACTGCCATACTTGTCCCGAAGGACCAAAGCGGTTGCACCACCAATGGTTGCCTACGTACCCTTCTTCTAAGGGATCAAACCATCGTAGTTCTTCCAATGACATCTATACGATGCCCACCATACCCCGAAGGGTCAAATTCCCACAAGGGGCCAAATCAAAACCAAATGCCCATCAATGCCAGGGCCACATTAAACCCAAATGCGCACCAATGCCGGGGCCAAATCAAAACCAAATGCCCACCAATGACGGGGCCAAATCAAAACCAAATGCCCACCAATGCCGGGGCCAAATCAAAACCAAATGCCCATCAATGCCCGTAGAGGGCCAACAAACAACTTCAATACAATAGGGTCCAAGCTACCAAATACCATCTCCACCTCAACAAAGTTCTCCATCGAAGATGATCCAATGCCCCGAAAAACTAACCTCTCAAGAGTTTTTCCTATGAAGTTCAACCAAGTGGGGTAAATTCAAATCACTATGCATAGATTTACCAAATACGTCTTCCTTACTACGCGCCAAACAAACATCACATGAGAGATTACCAACAATAGGAAGTACGTACACAAAACCCCCAAACAAAGGTTTCACGGCTTCAATAAGGTTCTTGGGCGATAACCTTGCTACTAACAATGGTGGCTTCAACTTTCTTCTTTGCCATGTCACCTAACAAACCAATCAAATGTGGAGCGAGATCAATCTCCACCCGAACAAATGACGCTTCAACAAAATGCCTACCAACTATGCATGCCTTGCCACCCGCAAACAAATCTGTCTTCACTTGCATAGTACCATCAACAGCATGCCCCATATTACTATGCAATTCCTTGGTAGAATCAACAGACAAATCAACAACTGAACTATGCAAACCACATGTAATTGCACTTCCTTTCAAGTAGTACAACTTACCCTTTCTAATGCCTTTCATAACAACTCGTGCACCTACAACAACTTTTAGAGCTCCACCAATACATGTAATTTTCATACCATCGGACTCTAAAACACCCAATGAGATTTGATTCATAGTCAACTCTGGTACATATCAAACATTTTCTAACTTTCGAGTGCATCCATCTTCCAACTTCAATCGAACTGTACCTATCCCAAAAGTTTTGCAAGTATGATCATTACCAAGCAAAACACAAGCATCTAGCTCCTGAAAGCTATCAAACAACTCCCTATTGGGACACATATGATAGGAACAACCCGAATCCAAAATCCACTCATTAGTAGAATGACTAACTGAAGATGAAGCCAACAACGAAACACCAACACATGAATCCTCATCTCTTCGATGTACACGAACAATCTTCTTCTGCAACTTTGGACAATTAATTTTCCAATGTCCCCAACAATGACAATAGGCACATTCATTCTTTGCAAGATTTCTTCGACTTCTCAATTTACATTGAGAACCAACCAATCTACCAATACTATCATCAACCACATAGAGCCGGTCCTCTGTATTTTTCAAAGCGTACTTGTCTTCCAACTTGGACAACATAACTATTACAATGGTTTCCAATTTGACAATGTACCACAAATCTTCTACCAAACAATACCGGACAAATTCACAAGCCTTTAAATTTAGAGTTAACTATTCATCATCATTCATATTTCTCGATTTATCATCAAGAACATCCACATAGCCATTAATGGCTAACCAATCTTGTACCTCCGTTTTCCACATAGCAAAGTCGAGGTTACCATCAAATTTATGAATGTCAACATCTAACAACAAGGTTTGATCAAACAAACTATCAATCTCCTTTCCAAATTCACTCGAATCTGAAATATGATCCGACATGATACCAATCAATTTCATACACCAAACAATCACCAAACGAAGGTAAACAAATTTGAAAATTCACACAGAAATTTCACCAAACACCTTCTTGACAACCCACGAATACAAGATAGAACTTTTGCCTTAAACCACAAATAAGAAACTCACCTGCAGAAATTTCTTCAAACACCTTCAAGGCTCTCAAGATCTAGCCTGCAGCTCTGATACCACTTGTTGTGCGCAGCGGAAGCTTATGCACCAATACCTAAGATTGAAATAGTGTATGAAAGATGACAAAGAAAGTAGTAAAGAAGTAAATCTACTTACCAACAACAAACAATAGAGAGAGACACCAAAATAACGTGGTTCGGCTTGATTGCCTACGTCCACCAACCAAAGAGGAGAGCTTCTTATTAACAAATCAACAAAGATACAAAGTATCTAACCAATAGAGAAAATCTCCCAACAAATCTCTCACTCACCAATAATCCTCACAACTCTCACAAGGAGACAAACAACAAATATGGATTGAGGATACTAAACCAATCCCTAAAACCTTATATTTATAGCCTTTAGGGTGTACAAAACAAATTCCTAATAGTAATACCAAACTTAATCAAATTGGAAGTCATATTCCAATACCAAATTCTAAATCCTTAATATGGACTTAGAAATCCAAATATGAAACGGATTCCCTTATAGAACCGGTTTCCCAACAATTCTCCACCTCGGTGAAGATTTCCCAAATCTGAGCCGATCTTAAAAAAAAAACGACGAACAACCAAACCAAAGCGGCCGGACCATCAAGTGGATGCCTACGTACCCTTCATGGGATCAAGCCATCGTAGTTCTTCCAATGACATCTATACGATGCCCACCATACCCCGAAGGGTCAAATTCCCACAAGGGGCCAAATCAAAACAAATGCCTACCAATGCCCGTAGAGAGCCAACAACCATAATCCAAAACAATGGGGTCCAAGCTACCAAATACTATCTCCACTTTATGACCATAACCGACTGAAGATGAGTATGAATCAACACCCCGAAACCTACAAAGGTCTCCAAACAACGGCTTCACAGCTCCAATTGGCTCATGGGCTTGAGCCTTCGAACAAACATCTGTGGCTAGCAAACTAACATCAGCTGTGTTACCAGACAAACTTTCATAAGGAACGGCATCATTCTCCACCTGCTGAGATATCTCTTCCAACTTCAAACTATCATTCAAACAAGGATGCCCAAAACAAACTTTACGTACCTTACCACCATTCAACAAGCCATGCTTGCCGATACGCCTACCAAAGCCACAAACAATCTAACAAACTGGGAGGAGTCAAACAATCCACCAAATGTGAAGACGAATCTCCACCACAACCAACAACACTACCATTAAGATAGTACAAATTTCGTTGCCTTGTCCCTCTCATCACAACCAAAGCACCAGAAACAACCTTTAAAGGCCCATTTTGCAGAACAATCTTCATACCCAGACTCTAAAGTTCCAAGTGAGATGAGATTCATCTTCAACTCCGGTACATACCGGACACCAACTAATTCTTTAACTGTACCATTCTCCAACTTCAACTTGATAGTTCCCACACCAAGTGTTTTCATGTGACGACCATCACCTAACACAACATCATCACAGTATAGCTTTTGAAAACTAGCAAACAAATCTCTACTGTGACACAAATGATGAAAACATGCAGAATCCATAATCCACCCTTGAGTGGAGCAATCAACCATAACAGCCAAAGAATAATTTGAATCATCATCACTATCATCAGCATGTGCAACATTTACCTTATTATCTTTGGAAGACACAGAATCTTCCTTCTTTGACAACTCGGGACAATCAACCTTCCAATGGCCTTTTCCATGACAAAAGGCACACTCATCCTTTGCTAGAGGTCTACCTCTAGACTTTGATCGAGATCTTCCTCCGCTACCAGTAGTACGATCATTGGATCATCCCCTTACCATCAAAGCCTCGGACGTTGAACCTGAACCCCTATGGACTTCTTTGTCCTTGCGCCTGCATTCATAGTTCAGTAACGCCGTTGCTACATCAGCATACTTAACAGATTCTTTCCCCGTCAACAAAGTGGTGGACAAATGGTCATATTCATCGGGGAGAGAGTTCAAAAGACATAGAGACTTGTCATTATCACTGACAACCTCATCCAAGTTCAATAGGTCAGCAATAAGCCTATTGAATTCATCCAGATGTTCAGACAAAGAAATACCAGGTCTCATATCAATGCGGAAGATCCTCTTCTTCAGAAACAGCTTGGTTTCTAAACTTTTCTTCATATACATATCAGCCAATTTCTTCCACAACTCCTTAGCAGACGTTTCTTTCATCACCGAGTATTTCTGGTCCTTTTCCAAACAAAGGCGAATCACGCCACAAACTTGCCTATTCAATTTCAACCAATCATCTTCTTCCATCTTTTCGGGTTTATCACCCAAAGCATCTTCCAAACCTTCCTGAGCAAGCAAATCCAGAACTTCGCACTGCCACATGCCGAAGTTGTTTCTACCATTGAATTTCTCGATGTCAAACTTCAAAGATGACACTCTTCCATTCTTACTCGAAGATGGGTCTGACATCACTAATCACTTTCACACACTAAACAATCACCAATCGAAGGTAAACAAATCTGAAATTCACACAGGAATTTCAACAAACACCTTCTTGACAACCCACAGATAAGAGATAGAACTTTTGCCTTAAACCACAAATAAGAAACCTGCAGAATTTCTTCAAACACCTTCAAGGCTCTCAAGATCTAGCCTGCAGCTCTGATGCCACTTGTTGTGCGCAGCGAAAGCTTATGCACAAATATCCAAGATTGAAATAGTGTGTGAATCAAACAAAACAAAAAAAACACAAAACACAAGATTTACGTGGTTCGGCGATTGCCTACGTGTACCAACCAAAGAGGAGAGCTTCTTATTAACAAATCAACAAAGATACAAAGTATCTAACCAATAGAGAAAATTTCCCAACAAATCTCTCACTCACCAATAATCCTCACAACTCTCACAAGGAGACAAACAACAAATATGGATTGAGGATACTAAACCAATCCCAAAGACCTTATATTTATAGCCTTTAGGGTGTACAAAACAAATTCCTAATAGGAATACCAAACTTAATCAAATTGGAAGTCATATTCCAATACCAAATTCTAAATCCTTAATATGGACTTAGAAATCCAAATATGAAACGGATTCCCTTATAGAACCGGTTTCCCAACTAGAGGTTTACTTCTTTACTACTTGCTTTGTCATCTTTCATACACTATTTCAATCTTGGGTATTGGTGCATAAGCTTCCACTGCGCACAACCAGTGGTATCAAAGCAAGTAGTAAAGAAGTAAACCTACTTACCAACAACAAACAATAGAGAAAGACACCAAAATAACGTGGTTCGGCTTGATTGCCTACGTCCACTGACAAACAAATAGACCTTTTACTATTGGAGAAGATAGTACAAAGCTCTCAAACAAATGGAGAAACCCTAGGTTTCCTCCCTCCTCAATCTCTCTCACATCTCAACCATCTCTATTATCTCAATTAGGTTTTCCAACCTCAAATTGGCTTTATAACATAGCCATACAAACACACACGAAATGGGCTAAAACAAGCCCATATGCACAAAACCAAGAGAGGACGTACGTACGTCGAATACACGTTCGTACGTTCAGCACAAAAACAAACATCTGTGATACGGGACGTACGTACGTACGTACGTTCCCAGCAAAAAACTTCCTTTCATCCAAAAAATCCAACATGAACTTCTTTATACCCAACCTTGACCTCCCTTTGTTGTAAACCACGCCAACTTGTGATGTATGTCAATTCCACAATAACAGAGTAAAATTGTGATATTTTTTGTTCTCATTCACAACCATTTCGTATATGTTCTAGTAAATTCTTAGGCATAGTCACTTGCCCATCTACAACTATCAGACTTTCTTCTTGCCTTTTTTTTTTCGTTTATCAAAAGCACTTCTAAATTCTATTTGTAGATTGAGAAAATAATTACATTGCATATATGCTATTAAAGTCTCCTCCAGCTCTTGTACCTTTTGTTATAGTGTTCATTTTAAAATTTTCTTAAATAACATGTTTTCTTTCTCTCAAACAAAACTGGTTTCTTAATTGTGTAGTCAGTGTAAAGATTGCTAAGGAACTGCAGCAAAGGAACAAAGTTCGAACATAAGGTAAATAAATAGAAAAATACAATTTTGAATTTTAGGAGTCAATTTTTCTTTGCATTTAACTGGTTTTTTTTTTCTATAAATTCATACTTTTCAAATGTGTGTAGACAGAATCCTATTCTTTGCGTTAGATTTGATATTTTTTAATAAAATATTCTCGGGTTTGGTCGGGTATTTGGGTAAAATCTTGGGTTCAGGTTTATTATTTAAACCCAATTCAGATTCGGGTTTAGGCTGTTTTATATAATTCGGGTTTGGGCTTGTATGAACCCAACAATACCTCACGCGTTTTCAGCCCTAGGTTTCTTTACTTTTGATGTAGAGGGAAGCATAATAATTGAATCTAACACTATAAACTTGAAAGAAAATTGCTAAAAAAGTAGAACTTTGATAGTTGAATGAATAACTAATTAAAATTTTTGTTTTTAGACCTCTTTATATAGATAACTCTTGATAACTAATTAGAAACTGAGTAAACCTCCAAATGCATTTTCCTTAAGAATCCTAAACAAAGTAGAACTCAAATGACTCTTCTAGACTATTATAAAGACAACAAAATAGCAAAAACATAACTTAGAAACAAAGTTTAGCTTACATAAGGATTTCTAAACCAATACACTCAAAGTATGAAATAGGAAACTGTCAGTCAACTCAAGTCAAGATGCTCTGCATCGTCCTCGAGTTCTCACAAACCAAAACTTTACGTGAATCATAAATTGGATATATGTTATGTACGTTAAAGATTGGAGAAATGCGTATATCTTCTGAAAGAGCAACACCATATGCATTACATTCATGATCTAATTATAGCACGTACATTAAAATTATCAAACCAACCAAATCCGCTCAAATTACAAGAAAAAAAAGGGTTAACCCAAACCACCCCATTATACTCTATGAATTCGGCACAGGCAGGATCTATGTTCCAAATCCTTTAATTGCAAAAAAAAAAAAAAAAAGGTATCCAATACAAATTAAACTCTTTTTCCCACCCCCTATTTATACATGTAAGTGTAAATAATATAGATCTGATTTCTATCTATATAAAAATAATTATCAAAAAAATAAAATAAGTGTAAATAGTAATATCCTTGCCTAACGATGGTTGATTAATTTGTATTTTATGCTTCATGGATGTTTGATGGTAATGTAGATCTTGGAAGAAAGGGATTAGGAATTTCTAAAAGAAGAAGAGGATACAATGGTTAGGAATCTTTTACGAATGGAAGCTTGGAATCTACCAACTAAAAGAGAAGAAAAAGATGAATAATCTAATAAGAAACAAAGGATAACTCAAGAAACAATTCTTCTATTCAATTCAATAATAATTAACCTATCTATTACAATAACCTAAAGCTTCTTTTATAAAACAAAAAGCTTGGTTTCTAAACTAAAACAATTTTTAAACACATAGTGAATGCGCGAAATAGTCGTTAATTAGATAAGGTTTTCAAAACCTTGTTTTGACTACCTAAAATGAGTATAGCTCCAAGAAAAGTTATCGAATCCACGTCTAAGAGAGAACCAAGTTAAATGAATAAGAGAAATTCATTTTTACTAATCTAGAGAATAAGGGGGCAAATGATTTTGCAAGGTATTAATGATGATTAACTACTACTAATGAAAGAAATATTTTAAAAAGATAAATAAGATGAGAGTTTCAAGAGATTGAATCCACCAATTCAAACATGTATAATAATTAATATATAGATGATTAATATATACACTTATCAAGATTAATCCGTAGATAAATACTCATTACACACTAAGATGATTCGAAATGTATAATAGAAAGATATGATATTAAACACTTATTGTATCTACATTAGAGTCTATCAATTCTAAAAAATCAACGATACTTCTTATCATTAAAATGTGAGGAAATACTACAACACAATATACAACTATTATGTTGGTGGCAAGAAAGAGTACGTTCGTCTTTCAGAATTACCTCTAACCTTTTCTCGAAGTATTAGATCTTTAATCTTCAGAATTAATCTAAAGGATTAAAACTTAACAAATCATATACTAACCACTACATAAATGAAAAAGGTTTCATCTCTCACTTGAAAAATGGAGATTAACCTAGCATAATACTAAACTAAAATCTATTAAATAAAATAACAAAAAATTAAAATTAACTAAACTAAAAGAAAAAGAAAAAAAGAATTTTCATGTCCAAAAGTGAGTTCTAACATCATACTAATTAGGGATAAAAATTACGTTTTTGGATACTTATCAATAAGTAGGAAAGATAGAATATGCAATAAACTCCTCATCTTTAAATAAGTCGGCTAGGTTAAAATCAACATTCTCCTCTTGAGAAAAAGCCGAAATTGCTTGGATGGTGGAGGGAACAATAAGTGTAGAGTGGAGAGAGATGATGGTGGCTAGAATATTGGATGTAGAGACGGGGATCTCTTCATCTATTTTGTCCTTACGTTTGAGTATTTGAGAAATTTGGCGGGTGAGTTGATTAATAGAATCTTTCAATGAAATTTGAGTAGCTTGAAAAAAAATCTTGTGAAGATTTCATCTATGTTTGAGTTTCTTTAAGAGAATTGATAGTTGCATCAAAGTCTTTCCTTGAAAAAAAAATCTTGTTGATTAGGTGCCGTTGGATCTTAAGAGAAATGTTGTTGTAGTAAACAAACGATTTAAAACACCTTGTAGTAGAACGTGTGATTGTGATAGAAAGACGACTCGAAGATCTTTCCAACAAGATATCGCACGCAGACTGGGCCATAATATTATGTCTTGTAGAAGCCTACAAAATTGACGAATTTTCTGAATCTGGATGGACGAAATCTGCTTGAATGGAGGGTGATAACAGACCACTTTATAGATAAAGATCTAAAAAGTGAGGCTCTAATACCACTTAATGTGGAACTTGGAAGAAAGATATTAGGAATCTCTCAAAGAAGAAGAGAATAAAGGGTTGGGAATCCTAGACGAATAGAAGCTTGGAATCCACCAAGTAAAAGAAAAGGAAAAAGATGAATAATCTAGCAAAAAACAAAGATAACTCAAGAAGCAATTCTTCTATTCAATTCAATAATAATCAACACATTTATTATAACAACTTAGAGCTTATTCTATAAAGCAAGAAACGAAGCTTGTTTGAAGTAAAGGGCTTGTAAACTAAAATGACTTTTAAAAACATAATGATTCTTAGTAGTTAATATAATATACTTGGAACTAAAAGAATATTTTTTCTTGAACCTACTTGGAACTTAGAAAAAAAAATAATATTCAATATATCCTACATCAGATGGAATACATGATAATCTTACTTCAATATGCACATTATTGATATTGTCCCCACTTAGCCACTGTAGATGTCCGACAGTGTGGGGTTTTATGGGCAGCAACCTGCTTCCCGAGAGGTTGCCCATCCTGAGATTACTCCCACCCAAGCACGCTTAACTCCGGAGTTCTTTCGAACTCTAGAGCCAAGTGAGCCCCAAAAGCCTCGGTGATAATAAATGAGGGATGTATACCTATATTCCAATGTCAGGACATCCCCCTCTTAAGTGTCGTAGGAACCACCCCATCAGCAAACTACCTGCTGACCCGGGGTATTACATTTGAATTTTATGTTTCATGCATGTTTGATGGAGTCTTAGTTTAATATATATATATATATATATATATATATGCACAATATTGCATCTATTATACTATATAATAGTCGTAGACAACAAGTGCCACATGGCGTTTTTTTAGAAACTTGAGAATAAAGCTTGAATTTGGTGAGAGCCCAATTTAAAAAAGGAGCCCACCTTCTATGTCAGCATAGATCTATAGAAACCTGAAAACCCTTAGAATTCACCGACTTCTGAATCTCTTTTTCTACTAAATTCTTTTTCTATTTAAAGTCCTTAATTTTTTTTTATAAAAACCATACTAAATACAAAAAAAATATTAATTATAATTCTCTATAAATCTTGGTTGAAAAGGGCATTAAAAAAGCTCAGTTCCACAATCATACAATTACAACAATCTAATAAGGTAATAGAAATCCTTTGGGAATACCATGCATTATAAGCGATCCTCCATTTATCGGATAACACAACTCCCGGTGCATAATATGGGTTCAACAACTTGTGATATTCAATAATAGTTAGTGTACGTATTAGACACAAGGTACATTTTATAGTCATTTTAACTTAATTGTGAACTCATGTTAATACAATTTTTTTTTTATTTCCCACACATTAAAATAACGCGATTATAATTTATTTAAAAGAAAAAAAAACCATAACTTGATTCATTAGACTAAACCATAACCATCCCATTAAACCAGAATATTAATCCAATTTGTGAGGTTATAGGTGGATTCTCAGCTTATAAATTCTACCCAATTAGATTTTTACTGCTTTATTTTACATTTCCAAAAATTAGAAAAAGTGTGACAGTTGCAGATCAATTACGATGCCACCTAGAAAAGAGTAAGTGGGACCCCTTGGGTTCAACTATTATATAGACTATGTTAATATGCACGCACAATTCATATGCGTGATTCCCATATTTATAAAGATTCTAACTCTTGCCACATGTCCTCAAAAACCCAGTTTGCCATGCATAAATAACATAATACAGTTTCCTTTTCATAACTAATAACAAGTCCATTTAATATATTTTTCAAAAATAGAACGTGCTTGACAAGTGCAAATTCACTTAGTGTTCTAGTAAAGTCTCAAATGTGGCCACTTGCCCATCGACCACTATCAGGCCTCCTTTTTTGCCATTTTTTTTAGGGAGATCTTAGTCACACCACACAAATCTTTCATACACCACATTTGTTTAGCTTACCACAAATATTCTTAAGATTCTCTAGGCACACCACAAATAAAATTGAAAAAAAAAAACTCTCAGTATAGCATATTTTATTTTATTGTTTTAGTAGAAAAATATATATAGAAATAAATCTAAATAATCTAAAAGATGAAAATAAATCTAAGCAACAACATACAATAATGTAAGAATGTCCAATTACTTCTAGATAAGAGAGTACTTTCATCTACAATTGAAATCATAGAAAAATATTAAAATCTTAGATTTTGACTATTGTTCTCCATATTTCATTTTTCATAGAAAATGTAAAATTGAAGTATTAGAAGAAGATGAAGAGATTTGAGGAAGAATAAGATTAGCTGATTTTTTATTTTAGCATATTTTTAACAAAAAAATAAAAATATCTTTATTTGCTAGATTTAATTTAGCAACGTTTCCTTATTTACTAGATTTTGTTTGGCAAGTAAAAATTTTAAAAGAAACAAAACCAAAATTAATGTGTAGTGTGCCAAATAAAATAATAAAGATAAATCCGTAAAAACACAATTATTCAAAATTTATCTAAAAGTGTGGTGTATGAGAGATATATGTGGTGTGACTAAGATCTCCTTTTTTATCGCAAAAATAAGGACAATTACAATGTTATTATATATATTCCATATATATTCTAGTATAGTCTTCTCCAACTCTTCTTATGCACAATTTCAATTTGCTGAAATAAAGTTACTTACTTTTCTTTCAAAACAAATCAAATGATTGTTTGCCAAAAGGAATTTTAAATAAAAAAGGGCATGTTAAAAGGAATTTAGTTACGATATTATGATAACGGGTCATACAAAATTACTTGATAAATATTATTGCCTCCGTCCCATGATATGTCACTTTTCATATTTGACCACATATTAGTTAAGTTAGTTTGTTCTTTTGCCTATATTATCCTTGCTTAAGATAATTACTTTAATGAGGATAATTAACGTAATTTTAATGAATTATGGTAAATTTGAAAATATAATTAGTAGACAAACTAATAAATGATGTTTCTTTAATAAGTTGGATCTTCTATAATGTACTTATAATTTGGGACAGAGGGAGTATAAAGGATAATAAAATAATTTCACTAGAAATCAGAAAAACAAGGTAATGTTTCTCTCATCTATCTTTTCACCTGATCTCAGGCAGTTATTCCCTTATTGTCCTCCTATTTCTCCAGATATTATTGAGAAACTAATTCTCCTCTCTAATGAAATACATCCTAAAATATAAAAAAAATCTAATCAAACATATGTTCTTGTTAGGGTGGCGCTCATCCTAATTTTCTATGTAATCCCATTATATGTTTATATACAAAGTGTTAGTGTAACTCAATTTGCTCATATTTCAAAAAATAATATCTTTACCAAAAGATTTTTTGTTTTCCCTAGAAACCAAAAGAATAAAAATCACGACCCAAGGAATAAACTTTTACTTTGAATTTGACGGATTGTTTTTTTTTTTTTTTTCTTATTACAAACTGTAGTAGAATATATATAAACCATCAAACTTGTTCAAGTTCATATCCTGTTATGCCAATTACTTTAAAAGGTTTTCCTTATTCTTACATTTATGTTGTGTTATAATGGCAGGATGGCTGAAATAATTGCTGCAATCGGTACTCTTTTGAGTTGTTTTTGTCAACAAAATTGTTTAAATACCCAAATTTTTGTACGATGCAAGCATATGATTAATCCCAAGAAAGAAATTAAGAAGTTGATAATAGTGAAGACAGAATTAATTGCCTTGGAGGATGATGTAAATGGCAAGTTACACACAGCAAGGATTGACCGAGGGGAGGTTCCTACACATGTTGTGGAATCTTGGCTAAAAAATGTCCAACGTATTTTGGAAGACACAAAACTCATCGAAGGAGAGTTCAAAACATCAAAGAGGTGCTTAAATGGTGTATTGCCTAAATGTTGTTCAAATTTTAATTTAGGACAACGTATCTCAGAGTTGATCATGGAGGGGAATACACTTACTCTTAAAGGTAGTGACTTATTAAAGGAGACTCTAACATGGCAAGTGCCAAAGGTTGGAGATGAACTACCTGCACAAAAATTGGTTGGGGAAACTACGGCTCAAAAATCTTTAGAGAAGGTTTGGGAACTTCTAATGGATGGTGAAAGTAGAGTGGTTGGAGTGTACGGAATGGGTGGAATTGGTAAAACCAAGATGGCAATGGCTATATATAATCGAATCCTAGAAAAGTCTAATCAGTTTGATAAGATTATTTGGGTCACTCTATCAAAAGCTAGGGATATTCCTGGATTACAAATTGATATTGCGAAAAAGGTTGACTTGGATTTTTCAAATGAACAAGATGAAATAGAAAGGATGGGAAAGTTACATGAGGCGTTGAAACGGAGGAAAAAGATCCTATTTATTTTGGATGACATGTGGCAAGAATTTCCTCTTGGCGAGATAGGTATACCCGAACCCACTACAGACAATGGGTGCAAAGTATTAATAACTACTAGGAAGAAAGAAGTTTGCAATAAGATGGGATGTCGTGCAGCCATTGTTAAGGTAGAAACTCTAACTGAAGAAGAAGCTTGGGAGTTGTTTTTAGATAAAGTTGATGAGCTTACTCCTGAAGTAATGTCGACTGCAAAGTTGGTCGCTAAGGAATGTTCTGGTTTGCCACTGGCGGTAATCACAGTAGCTGCAGCTATGAGAGGAAATGGTGACCTTGGGGATTGGACAATTGCTTTGAATGATTTGAGGAACTTTAGCAACCGAATCATAGAGAGTGAAGACATTGTCTTTGAACGTTTAAAATTCAGTTATGACCGGTTGCCCAATGAAAAACTAAAAAAATCCTTCTTATGTTGTGCATTGTATCCTGAGGATTATAAAATTTTAGCAAGGGAATTGGTTGACTTTTGGATCATGGATGGTATGGTCGAGGGAAGAAGTAGACTGGATGAGCTTCTTGAAGGCCAATTTATATTGAAAAAACTAAAAGACCATTGCTTGCTTGAAAGTGTTGATTTCTGGGATCGAGCTTATGATGAAATGTCTGATGGTGTAAAAATGCATGATCTGATCAGGGACATGGCACTTCGTATCACAAGCAAGCATTTCATGGTCAAAGCTGGTTCCCTATTGCAAGTATTACCAAGTGAAGTGGCATGGGAAGAAGTTCTCGAGAGGGCTTCTTTTATGAATAATATGATATCAAAGGTTTCAATCAGTCCAAGATGCCCTAAGCTCTCTACCTTATTTCTTGGAGGCAATCATTTCATAAGCAGTATAACACACGATTTCTTTATCCATATGCAGTGCCTCAGGGTACTTGATTTGCGATGTGATTGGGACAAACCAAATCATCATTTAGAATCGTTGCCAGATTCCATCTCTGAATTGGTGAATCTACATGATTTACGTTTATCTTGCTGTATGAAGTTGAAGAAAGTGCCTTCACTAGCTAAGCTCGTACGATTGAGAAGGTTGGAACTTAATAATACTGCCATTGAAGAACTGCCTGAAGGTATGGAAATGTTGGGCAAACTTAATTGCCTTAACCTCCATTGTGTAAGATTGAGGGAGACAATTCCACTAGGATTAATATCAAAGTTGTCTGCATTGCAAGAGTTGTACCTTGGTGGCATAAAAGTGGATAAATTGTATGACGTTGGAAGCGGTGAATCTTTTGCAAATGAATTGCTAAGGTTGGAAGAGTTGGAGAATCTTAACACCAGTTTTCATTGTTTGTCTGATTATGCAAGCTATGTTGGATCATCCAAATTTAATGGGTTGAAATATTTTTATCTAGCAGTTGGAGGACAGTTGAATTATCGTGAGTGTCATCTAGGTATTCCTCCAAGGGCAACAGTTCAATTATGTTACTCAGATGAAGGTAGTGCTCAAAATGCCCATTTTTTCCCCCAAAACACTAAACGTGTTGATATAAATGGGTTCAATGATTTGACAAAGTTAAATGAGTTGGGATGGTTAATAAAGGATGCAAGAGAGCTTGTAGCATTTACAATCGACAGGTGTAACAAAATAGAGTGTATATGGTGGTGGTCGTCAGAAGAAGAAGAATTGAGTTTGAGTGGTACTGGTACTGGTACTTCTTCTACTTGTTGGCTACAATGCCTGGAAAGAATAGAAATCTGGTATTGCCCCAAATTGTACACCCTTTTTAAGGGGATTCCAATTCCTCCCTTCTTCTGCTTGAAGGTGTTGAGAATCGTTGATTGTCATAATCTCAAGAATGTCTTATCATCATCTAGGTTGTCGCAGCTGCTCCAAAACCTTGAAGAGATATGGGTCATTCGATGTGATGAATTGGAGGAGTTGATTGGAGAAGAAGAAAACAGAAGAAACATTGAAACACCCATCGCAGTTCAATTCCCTAAGATTAAAAAATTGGTGTTTACGAATCTACCAAAATTGAAGAGCATTTGGAGAGGCGTGATGATTTGTGACTCTCTCGAAGAAGTGTGGGTAGACAATTGTTCTGAATTAAAGAAGCTCCCTCAATCGATACAACCACCAGCATCTCTGAAAGAAATCCAAGGAAGCAGAAAATGGTGGGATTCACTAGAATGGGATCCTGCATATCCCCAAAATATCCTTCAACCCTTCTTCATAGAACTTCAAGGTATGTATGGATTGATTTATCACTCCAAATGTGTTCAAATTTTTTTCTGTTTTCTTTTCATTGTAGTATATTTTGATTAATTACTTCAATTCTATTTTGATTTGTTCGTAGAAGAAGAAGAAGAAGGTATGTAGAATGAATCAAAAAGCTTTCACCTTTTCACTCGTAAAAAATGCCTAAATTTGTTTTCCCAGTGGTTTCTTATGATGCTGCAGAAGATCTATGGACTGCACTTTTTCATATATTCTCTGGGGCTCTTTTGAAGTTGCACTCAACTATTTTGCTTATTGCTTATTGAAAGTTATTGATGAACAATTTATGCGTTTTCATTATTATTAGGTTCAATTTGTCTGGGGATTCTATTGCGTTTTCATTGTTACCCAGATTTAAACTCACCCCATGTTTATGCAACTGAATTGGCTGATATCAATATGGAGTAATATTTTTTGTATTGATTTGGTTTTGCCAATAAGTTCTAACAATATGATTGTACAAATTGTCTTGGTTTGTGGAATGGAGATGGTTGTAATTGAATGCAATTCATTCAATAGGAAAAAGAAGAAAGTGATTTCTTCTGCATAAGGTTCACATGGATCATTGGCAAATGTAGAGAATTAACCCTGTACAATAAGGGTAGTTTGTGCTAATACATTGATGGACAATGAAACAATCTAATTACTCAAGTGCTGTTAATGTTATCAGCACTCTGCTTTTTTGCAGAGGAATTGCTGAGCTTGTAAGAGTTGGAGAATCTTAACGTCACTTTCCATAGCTTGTCTGATTACACTAGCTATGTTAGATCAGCCAAATTTAATGGGTTGAAATGTTTTTTTCTAGCTCTGATCCTTCATATCGCTACAATTTGTCAAGCTGATGTCAAGGAGCTTTGTCCTGCATGTTCGAGCTCTGAGGCCTGCTATGTAGGCTGTGCTGACGAGATGTTGAAGCGAGCAGATATATACTCTGAGTGGTTGGTGGTGGGGAAATATCAATGAATGGCCGCTTAAGCTGTTGACATTTCACCCAACACTCCAATTCTAACAACAATACTCAAGCCTTAATCATCATCACTACTTTTCTGATACTCTCATTTCTCTATCATCAATCACAATGGCTTGCAAACAGAATGCATCTCTGTTTTCTTACCTTGTTGTCCTTATCATGTTTCTTGTCATGACCCAATTTGCTTTCACAGCCCGGGAAATTCCAAGAACCATTAATAGCAATGCTAAGAATAAACATAATCAAGATGTCCCATTAACCACTCAAACTTTTCCAGGCTTTGGTGTTGGATATAACAACCTACCAGGAAGACAATACCACCAGTATATTCCAGGTTTTGATGATACCTTCATTCCAAACCCAGGTTTCGAGGTCCCAAATCCGGCAGCTGTCCAAGCTTCTGCTGCTCGTCCATAAACACACAACATGTAGGAGCTTCATTGTCAAGAGGTTCTCTTATCAAAACAGTAGGTTAGAGCTTCATTGTGGTTTTATTTCAAAATGTTTCTTCCTAAGTTGCATTATGATGTTTTGTTTTGCTGAGTGTTTGCAATGAATAAATTTCAAGTTAGTCTGTTCTGGCGATGGCAGTAGTCTTGAATGCTGTTTTTCCTTATGCTCCTAACTACCGCAGTCTACTCGGTGGTGCCAAACGAAAACTAACCATTGAACAATTATAAGAAATACCATTACCACCGTAGAACAGTGCTACTTCCTCAGAATAACACAAGAATATAGAGAATGGGTTTTGTCAGTATGCTTCAAAGTTCAGCACAAAATCTAGTTCCAGTAAGGGATACCGAATGTCAGCACAAAATCTAGTTCCAGTAAGGAATACCGAATGTCAGCACAAAATCTAGTTCCATGTGATCGTTATCACGTTGAGCATTTGCGAATGTGCAAAACGGAGTTTTTAGCGAGCTTTGACAAAAATGACAACTGAAAATATATATTCTTCGGACTACATCAGATAATTGCAGGAATCTAGCAGCGTGTCTACCGACAGATCACTCATTCCTCAACTTGGTGTTTAATTCATTGATAGTTTTAGGCTTTTATTATGGATAACAGGTTAGGTAAGATAACTTCCCTAACCAGGAAAGATACAGAGTGGTACTTTGACTAATACAATGTTAGGGATGCCATGCCGAGATGCACAAGAAGCCACATTCCAAAATTTGATGCCTAGATCAGTAAAACCTACTTTGTACCATAATCTAAGACTGCAAAAGGAGCTCTATTAATAGGCTATGGGATGACACAGTCAACATAGACAGTAATTATCTCGTCGTTTTTCTTTCTAGGACCACTAGGTTTTTTTGCACCAATCTTACTAAAAATGTAGATATATAGTGTATATTTAGGATTAACAACCGAGCTGTTTTATTATTGAAATTTTATTGAAAGTAAAAATACGAGTATATATTCTGAATAGAGATTTGCATACATATTAATGCATCAAAAGAGAGCAATTGATGAAAGTAAGAGTGCCAAAAACTGGTAACACTGTCGGTAAAGACATCCTTCTCTAAGTTGGGAGGTTGTGGGTTCAATTCATCTAGAAAACGGTTAGAGGAATTTTACTCATGATCTAGATAAAGTTGAGGTGATGTAGATGCTTAGGTGGAGCAAAACAAAAGCAAGTGTTTATAGGGTAACACGGCTACTCTTGTGACATGGAGGCGACGTGGATACTTAGGTGTCAATAACATAGAATAGCCTACTGGCCTAGTTTGAGATGTAACACCTTCGGGCCTTGTGAAGTAGCTTTCAGGTCTTGGAATTTAATGAAAAAAAATTAAAATTAAAGAAAAAGGAAAAGAAAAAGAAAAAAAGATGAAAGTAAGAGTTTGTTGAGCTCTATTTTTTCTCCACTGTTTCATTGAATCATGGAGAGGGTGGTTTTATACAAAGTAAATGCAAATTTTCGAATGAATATAATCTACAGAGTAACTTATATTGACATATGTTACAACATTTATGATTTGAAGAACCATGGCAATGATTCTTAAATAGGGTCAAACAGGACTTACATACACATTAAAGTTTCGATGAAAAGCCAGCAATGAACCATAAGCAGTATGTCAGGCTGCATTCGATATTTCCACTGCTTCCGCATCAACTCGTAACAATCTATGCACAGATTGAGGAAGTCACTCACTCTTTCTAGTAGGAGTCAATTTCATAGAATCGAGTATGTTAGCAAATAAAATTCAGTAGAGTATCTGCTAATGTCAAAACACAAACAAAACCAGATGTTACTGTAAAATATATTTTGCAAAGTACCTCAGAGCTAATTGATAGGGTACTAGAGTTCACTTCCAATGATGCCTTAGAGGTTCTTGCTTCTGATTTCTCATTTGACAATCTAACAAGCAAAATATAAACATGTTAGAAACAGACTGTACCAAGTAGAAGGCATGAATGTGGATGACATGTTCTTTATGTTGTTGTTGAGCACTTACGTGGTGAGTATTGTAACCCAAATAAGCTCCACACAATCAACCCAAAGAAGTCTTTGTTCTACTGGAACAACACCGTACGTAATTAGATGAGCAAAAGGCCAGAGCTTCCATCCTACCTGTCAAACAAACAACATAGAGATAATGTTAATAGAGAATATTATTAAACTGATAATGGTAACAAGAGAGAATGAGTTTGAACTCGTTGGATTTCTTCTATTCATTGGAACTCTATATATAGACAAGACTTACAAGAGACATACAAGAGTGAATCACCTAATCTATGGGATAAGTTTGTTAGCTAGGTTGGTGCTTAATCTAAGGGATAAACATATACATGGGATAATGACTAATCTGTACAACTGGTGGTGTTGTTAACTTGTGATACTCTCCCTCAAGTTGGAGTGTGGATGTCCAGAACACCCAACTTGCGAATCAATCTTAAGAAGTCATCCTTGCCAATGGGCTTAGTGAAGACATCAGCAATTTGGAATGAAGATGGAATATATCGAGTATGCAGCAGCTTGTCTAGAATCTTTTCTCGGACAAAATGACAATCTAGTTCGATATGCTTGGTCCTTTCATGGAAGACAGGATTTTGAGCGATATGAAGTGCGGCTTGATTATCACAATACATTGACATCGGAGATGTATGTGAGATTCCCAAATCTGCAAGGATGTATTTTAACCACTGCAGTTCAGATATTCGACAACCTGTAAGTCCCGAATCAGATAAAATGTCTATGATATATTTTCTTTGAGTAAAAAAGAGGCCTGCCTTAGAACGCGCAACTTCAATTCCCAAAAAATATTTCAATCGACCCAAATCTTTGATAAAGAATGCATCCTTCAAAACTTGCTTGAATTTCTGAATAGAATGGAGATTATTTCCTGTAATAAGAATATCATCGACGTATACAAGAACATATATAAAGTCAGAACCATTAATGTGAGTAAATAGAGAGTAATCAGATTTGGATTGACTAAACCCGACATTGATCAATGTTGTAGATAATTTAGCAAACCATTGTCGAGAAGCTTGTTTGAGTCCATACAAGGACTTATTGAGTTTACATACACGATGCTCCTCTTGCTTGGAAAAACCAGGTGGAATAGTCATGTAAATGGTCTCATCTAAATCTCCATGTAGAAATGCATTATTGACGTCTAATTGATGAATGTACCAATTACGTACAGTAGCAATTGAAAGGAGCAATCGAAGAGTGACTAACTTAGCCACGGGAGCAAAAGTATCATGATAATCTATTCCTTCAATCTGTTTGTATCCTTTAGCAACTAAACGAGCCTTGTAGCGCTCAATGGAACCATCAGCATGGTATTTGATCTTGAAAACCCATTTCCATCCTATGGGCTTTTGATTGGAAGGTAATGGAACAAGAGTCCATGTATGATTCTTTTCTAAGGCTGCAATTTCAGCCGCCATAGCCTCCTTCCATTGAGGTATTTTGATAGCTTGAGAGAAAGATTTTGGTTCAATTCTGGAAGATACTTTAGACAAAAAAACTTTATAGGACTTAGAGAAATTAGTATTAGAAACATAACAAGCCATAGGATAATGAGTAGAAACTGTAGTTACCTTAGATTCCGATTGAATGAGATTAGCCGAATGAGAGAGAGTAGGACAATGAAAATCATTGAGATGTGATGGTGGTTTACGTGATCTAGAAGGTCTAGAGGAATCAAGAATAAGTTTTTGTAATGGTGCAGAATTGGTTAGCTGTGAAGTCAAAGGTGGAGGAGATGTTGAAGACATAGGTTGTGTACTTTCACCTATTTGGATAGTAGGATGTTGGACATGTGTATTAATAGATGAAAGTGGTGCAGGAGAAGTTGAAGTGGAAGTACTTGGGATGGTTTGGGGAGGTGTAACAGAAGTTGGTGAAGGAGTGGAAGGTAGAACTGAACCTGCAGCATGAGTAGTTAAATCAAAAAAGGTATGTGGTGATGGTGAATAAGTGAAAGTCCCATCATCAGTAATGGGCAGAGGATGAACTTGAGAATTTGATTGACAATCTTGAATGCTTTGATATGGAAAATTTTTTCATGAATATGACATCACGAGATGTGTAAATTTGTTTTGATTTGATATCAAAAATGCGATACCCTTTTTTAGCGTAAGGATACCCAACGAAAACACCAGGTTTACCTCTTTGATCAAATTTGTTTTGGGTGTGAGTATTGCGAGCAGAACATAAACAACCAAAAACACGAAGATTGGTATAAATAGGTGGTGCATCGAAAAGGATTTCATGGGGTGACTTGCCTTTTAATAAAGGGGTGGAAGTTTATTTATGAAATAAGCTGCAATGAGTATACACTCACCCCAAAATGATAATGGTAAGTGAGACTGAAATCGCAAGGCTCGTGCAACATTGAGTAAATGGCGATGTTTTCTTTCAACTACACTATTCTGTTGTGGTGTAGAGACACAACTTCTTTGATGTATAATTCCGTGAGTGGAATAGAAGTTTTGCATTGTGAGTGATAAGAATTCTGATCCATTATCAGATCGAAGAATTTGAATGTCATTAAAATGTTCATCAATGTCACCAATGCCAGAAACGATGGAATGAATTTTTGAATGAAATTGATTTTTGACCATAGCAAAAAAAGATTGTATGATTTTTGGAGTTTCAGATTTGACAGTCATTAAGTATATCCAAGTAGTACGACTAAAATCATCAACAATTGTTAAAAAAAAACGAGCATTTGAATGTGATGGTAAAGAAAAGGACCCCAAATATCACAATGAACCATTTGAAATGGTCGACTTGTTTTGATGGAACTATTAGAAAAACTTAAGCGAGTTTGCTTAGCTTGTGGACATATAGTGCAAAGAATACTATATGAACAAGTAATAAAAGGAAATTGCTTAGTTAACAATTGCAAACGACTAGATGAGCCATGTCCTAAACGATAATGCCATAGGTTATTAGCAGTAGAAGGTTGAAAAGAGCAAACAGAAGCGAGTTGCAGATAATAGAGTCCCTCATGGAGGCGTCCCAATCCAATCTTCCTCTTCGATAACCGGTCCTGAAAGATGCAATAGTCATCAATAAAAGTGATAAACATGACTCGAGGCTTGACTAATTTACTAATAGAAATTAGATTGAATAAAAAAGTTGGAACATATAAAACATTACCGAGACGCAATGTTGGCGAGAGAATGACAGTTCCAATATGAGTGATTAAATGGTCTGTGCCATCTGGGGTTCTAAGAGTAGAATGTTTAGAACAAACAGTATAGGAAGAAAAATAATGTAAGGACGAACTAACATGGTGTGTTGCACCAGAGTCAATAATCCATAAAGATTTTGCTGAACATGAGTGAGAAATACCTGTCAAATTTGCTTGTGGTGGGAAGCTACCTGAATCAAGCATGCTTAGGATCTTATTATATTGTTCAGTGGAGAACATGTGATGTGTACTAGGTGTCTCTGTGGAAACAGCATGAGCTTGAGCACTTGAAGCGGGATAATGTAGTGCCCTGTATTTTTTAATTTTTCTGCCATGTTTTTTTTTTTTTACGTGGTTGTTTGCATTTTCATGGTGTTTATATTTCAGAAAAACTGTATAGCAATGCATATTAGTTGGGTCAGAGTACTCTGAGGTATGGATTGATTTAATTTGGGTTAATCTTTTTGGGCCGAGATTAGGGTCCTAATTGCCCAGTGAATTGAAGCCCAATAGAGTTGCCTTGATTAATGTTCCATGAGATCATTATCCCTTTGGGTTAAGTCGGTAAGGGTCGGTTGGAATAACCTGTTCATTATCAGTTCACATTCATTCTCTTTAGTTCCTTGTACACACAAAGAAGGCTAGGGATTTTGGCATAAAACAAGAAAATATTTTCGATTTCAAAGCTTGGAAAGTCTGGTCGATCTTGGTTTCTGTAATCATTTTGAGGCAAGTGATTTCTTGCTCACTTCTTTCTCTTAACTCTTTGGGTAGAATTATGTTAGTTTTAATCAAATTCAGGTGGAAGGTGGGCATAATTAGTTTATATCTGTGGGTTTATTGATTCTTATGTCGTTTGAAATACTATTTTCAGTCATGAATTTGTAGTACTTTGCTGCTATGTTTTACCTATAAGAATCGACAACTTTTCCGCAAAATTTATGCGTTTAGATGATTTTAAAGCATGGTAAACTGACTTGGTCATTTTGGGATTCAATTTCTGCGATAAAATTTCTGTTTTGTAAACGTATGGTTTTACAAGCATGTCATCAATGATTTTGCTAAATATAAAATTTAAATGAGTGATACATCTGGTATTGATTCTTCTTGTTGGTGTGCTATTGTCGATACCCTATAATGGAAGTGTTAATTGTTGATACCAAGTTCCTGTTATGTTATTCCATGGTAGTTGGCTTGTAAGGCAATAGAAGTATATTAGATTGATGGCTGCAGACTCTGGGCTATAGACTTTGATCTGAATGATTGATATGTTTTATATAACATCTTGGACTCGGTTATGTCGATAGTATTTACATACACTCTGAATATTGGAAATGTTGGAATTATTCTTTGTTAGTTTTTATGCAACTATGAGCTTGAAAGGATATAAATTGTAAATGGTGAAATAGGTATATATGCTTTTATGGGACTTGGTGGCTTCGGCCGTGTGTTGGATGTTATCCGCACCCACTTACACTTGGTGCCTTCGGGCGTATGTTGGATGTTATCCGCGTACATTTTATTCATTTGTGCCCTCGGGCGTATGTTGGATGTTATCCACATACACTTCTATCTTGTGCCTTCGGGCGTGTGTTGGATGTTATATATCCGCACATACTCACAGTAGTTGTGGCTTTGGCCGTGTGATGGATGTTATCCATACACACTTACAGTAGTTGATTATTTTGCTCGAAATTGCAAAGGTTGAATTACTCTTTAAATGCTAATTGATATATGTCTTTTAATGTTAATTTTTCCCGCATGCTCCTACTATCTAATATTTATCAGTGTTGTGAGTTTGGTTTTAACTAATTTACTTCTATTCTTGGTGTTAAGACGAGTGAGTTAGATTTTACTTGCGAGCTGTGGCTCACCTTTGTTGTTTTCGTCCTTTTCAGGAGATGACTCTACAGTAGCTTCGCGAGTGCCGTAGGTGGACTAGGCTTTCAGAATTTCTTTTGACTTGTAATTAGTTTAGTTGGTGTTAGTGTTTTGAGACCAGTTGGTGCCCTGTATATAGTTTTGAGATAGTTGTATTTACAGTTCTTATATTTGGTATTGAACCCTTTTGTACATCCAGCTGATGTTTAATATAATTATACCAGGTTTTGGTTTTATCCAGTTGATCCTTTTATTTAGAGTTTTGCAATGGTATTTACTGCTGTTGACAGGTTACTTGAACAATTTGGTTGTTGCCTAGTTGGTCAAGTAGCTTGGGCGCTACAATTCCTTATATTCCGGAGCGGCCGACTGGGATATACAGAGTTGGGGCGTTACAGATAACCATGTAGCTTATAACATGTGTTCTTATAATGGCCTGGTTTGTCACAATAGTCACAATGCGGACGTCTGCTACCTCGCCCTTTAGAAGAATTATCTTTAGAGTTTCTACCATTGTTATTTGTCGGATAACCGAATTTATTTTTGGCTCGAAGTGCTCTAGAAATAGAACACAACCACGTACCATAGTTGTCACCGGTTAACGCTGGAGAGACAAGGATAGCTGTTGGGCTATCGGAATGATGTACATAGAAAGGATCATCTGATCCTTGAGATTCAAGATTTGATCCTTGAGATTCAGGAGTTGATTCAGAAGCTTTGACTGGATTAACCATTGTAGATGACTAAAGATTAATTGATAAATATGATGATGAAGGAAAAAAAAAAATTAAGAACTAAGAACTTGGCTTTGATATCATATTAAACTGATAATGGTAACAAGAGAGAATGAGTTTGAACTGTTGGAATTTCCACATATAAAGCCCAACCCATAATGTGGTCCATGTACCTTTAACCTTGGTTTAATATAGAAATAAGCTAATTAGTAATAGGTTATGTGGAAGTCATATCTACCGTAGATCTTAACTATGATGGACGGTCTAGATCTAATGGGCTTAGGTTTGTAGATTTAGGTCCTCTCTCCACCTCTATAAATTGGTGTATGATCTCCATCCTCATATACTTGCTATTACAACACATATTAGGGTTTAAGAGGCAAGGAGAAAGAAACCTAGATCTTGTGCAGTTTCTCAGATCATCAATGGCTATGGACAAAGGTATGTGTAGTGATTAATTATATGATTTATGATCCTTATTGTTTATTGATAATGTTATTATGCTTATATGTGGTATCAGTCGCCAATTTGAATCATGTTATTAGTTCTATCGTCCTCGTTTAATTTAATACTGTTTATTATGATTCCGCAATAAAGAAAACAGTAATTCTTATTTTTATGATTGATGATTCGTATGATTAAGATGATATTTCTTGTGATTAAATACGGTAGTATTTCTTTCCGTTAGAAATTATATCAAGATTAGCGTTAGTATGCTTTTGGACTCATAAATTTTTGACTGTACGTGATCACTAATTAATTGATATGGGACCTTTGGGTATTATGAACACTTACGAATTTTGGTTAATGGTTGGCAGTAATATATATGGTTTTATGGTGCATGAATTCTTGATGCATGATTAGTTGGTCAATAAGGACAGAACAACTTCAACAAAGTTTTGTTTACTGTTCATCGTGTTACTGTTCATCGTGTCCAGTTTTACAAATTTAGTGTCCACAGTTTTACTGTTCACGCGTACTGTTCATCTAAAAAAAAATCAAAATATATTTTTTTTTTCTTTGTATTTTCTTCTTGGATTATGAATACTCGTGCTAAAACCATAGAAGAGGTTAATGAGAAAATATCAAGTCATGATGAAAGGTTTGCTACGTTGAAAAAAAAAAAAAAAGATGGATGATGGTTTTGCTGAATTGAAAGCATTGATTCAAGAAATTCGTGGTCCTCGTAGAGACAATTATAATTGATTCAAGCATTGAAAGCATTGTACCAACATGGAAAAAAAAATGGACCCCCATAAGAGCCCAAAAAGCAACATTTTCCTATCTAAGGAACAAAATGTAAAAAAGGCCCCATTTTAAATTCCAAGAGGTGAATGCTTACTATGCCAAGAGGAATGCTTACTATGCCAAGAGATGAATGCTTACTATGCCAAGAGATGAATGCTTTGTTTCAACACAATTTTGGGGCCTTTTTTACATTTTGTTCCTTAGATAGGAAAATGTTGCTTTTTGGGCTCTTAATGGGGGCCTGCATTCATTTCCATGTTGTACCAATTAGTGATTAAATAATGTGCAAAATTATAATGGTAATATTTATAACAAGAAACGCGTTGGTATTCACCACAATGGTTCCAACTAAAGTGTTATTAAAATTGTTTTTCTTATTCAATATTCGTGTTAAGGTTTTTATTGGTATTGACCATAGTGAAACCAAGTATGTTTATGAATATTGATTTTTATGAATATACCATAAAGTCAAACTGAACCAATTTTTGTTTTGGACTTAACACTTTGTCCATTAGTGTTTTGGTAGTTTGGTATGTTAATTACTGTTTATGTAAGATTTCCATAAAGATAAAGGGATAATATTTGGGCCTAATAGTTGCAGTCCATAATTAAAGGTGTTTTGGGTCTTACAGTTAGACATTTATGTGCTAGTTTATATTGTGATCTATTTTACTTTTATGCCCTTGCCATATATATTAGTCACCTATGTACATTAGGTTAATGTTATTTACTTATATGCCTAATTCATACTTGCATGCCTTATGATTATTCTTTCATTTTAAGACCCATATTATGCATGTGCCCTATTTGAATTTATTAGATTGTGCACTTCTTATGATTAAGATGCATTATGATATTTTGATATTGTAGCATTTATTCAGCTACATGTTTATTCCCTTAAGGTTCATATCATCATGATTTGGTATCACCACAGTGAACCAATTACGATTATGGATATTGTTTACCGTTTTATATTCATATCAAGTTTTATATTGGTATCCACCGCAGTGATTCCAATATGTTTAATGAATATTAAAACTTCTTTGAACATTCATATTATGATTTAGTTTTTCACCACAGTGAACTAAATATTGTGTTGAATGTTAGACTAAGTACCTTATTGTCTATTTATTCACTGGCATTATTGAGCTACCCACAGGTAGATCAAGCATATGTTACATTGGATAACATTAAGGGGTTGCACGTATTTGTGATTAAATGAGTGTAGGATATCCACAGATACCATGCTTATTTTGATCATGTGATATGTCACCCATTTATAGTATTACTAAAAATCTTAGTCATATTTGTTTAATTAATGTGTTGCCTAATGTTGTGAGCATGTTTATTCTTCACGTTCTATTATTCTTATATTTCGTATATTTTGTATGTTTTTATCCTTAAGAAGACTAATGTAATGAACTAGAATGAATAAGTCTAGTTGATTTTAGTGGGAGTTCTAGATCTTGGCATATATTTCCTTATTGTTGAATCTACTGTTATTTTATAAAAGCAGTAAAAAGGAGAAAATTATGCATTATGCATGAACTAGATTGAACATGCAAATTAAACTCAATGTTTATGTGAATAATTATTGATGAATAATATTAAGAATCATTTTCGCACTGCTAGCTGAAAAGTTAATTGTTGAACTGATTACTATTCATAGTACTCATAGTATGCAAGATTGTATCCTTGAGTTTCCCAATTTAGTTGTTAAATTAACGAATTTAGACATGTTAGTGGATGATTACTTTGTCCTCCAATTTGTTCTAAATTTCTTGTCTACATAGTATGTTCAGTTTCACTATTACACTATTAAAGACAAGTGGAATGTGAATTAAATGGCGAGACTACTAGTTCAAGTATAGGCAAGGCTTAAACAACATTATAATCATGTCACTCAAGCTTAATTCATGTTTCAAGAAGTTGAATGAACAATTCTCTAATTGTGTTTGGATATACACTATGTGTGTGCCAATGCCATTTATGTGCATATGGCGTTTGTTTGATATAAAAGGTAAGCTTTTGGTTTTAGTATGATTCGATCAAACTTAATTGGTATTCCTAACCCTTAGTGAATTGATTATGATTAATGTTTATCTTTATTATGGCATAAAAGACTGGATTATACATCTAGATGAAAAGTAGACTAGTAAAAGAAGGGGTTTTCCCGAACCTTAACTTTACTAATTTTGGTGTGTGTGTGTGTGTGGAATGCATTAAGTCAAGCAAACCAAACACACTAAGAAGAGCCATAGGAAGTACGCTTCTTGAAATAATTCAAATAGACATATGTGGACTTTTGATGTTCCATCTTTTGGTGGAGAAAAGTATTTCATTACCTTTATTGATGATTTTTTTTCTCGTTATTGTATCTATCTATAGCATAATAAGTCTCATATGTAAATGTTATTGAAATTTACATAACTGAAGTTAAGAGATAATTAAATAGAAAGTTGGAAACTATACATTTTGATAGAGGTAGTGAATTTCTTGGAAAGTATGATCTATGACACGGGACAACATCCCGGTTGCCAAACTTCTAGAACGGTTAGGAATTTGTGCCTAATACACAATGTCTGGTTTTCCGTGACAGAATGGTGTAGCTCAAAGGCATAATCAAACCCTTATGAATATGGTTTGAAGTATGATGTGTAATTCTAATTTACCCATATCATTGTGGATGTATACTTTATAAACCGAAGTGTATATATTGAATTGGGTTCCTATTAAGGCAGTTACAAAAACATCTTTTGAAATGTGGAAAAGATGGAAACCTAGTTTAAGACATTTACACATTTAAGGTTTATCTAGAAAAGTCTAAAGGGTATAGATTTTACTATCCTAACCATACCACTAGAATTATTGAAACTGGAAATTATTGATTCATTATGAATGACAAAATAAGTGGGAGTGATCATATCAAAGAGGTAATCATTAAAGAAATCATGGTACCAATTTTGTTACCTCAATTTTGTAATGATATTATTGTTACTTATGTTGTTCCTCATGTTGTTGCACCGCTTAACAACAATAAACAACAAGTTGATCGTCAATCACTTAATAAAATTAATGTCATTGAACTGAATGTAAACGCACACAAGAAGTAGCATTAAAAAGATCTTAAAGATCACGACCAACTATTTCGGATGACCACGTGTTGTATTTATAAGAATTTGATTTTAATGATCCAGTTACATTTTCACAAGCCATTACTTATAGTAATTCTGATAAAAAGATTCATGCCATGAATGAAGAGATAAATTAAGTGTGGATTTTAACTAAGTCTGGGGTTAGTAGAATTGACTCAAAAGGTTCTATTGAATGCCATAAAGCAAGACTTGTATCCAAACAGTTTACTCAATATGGTGGCATTACTTTCTCGTGCGTGAAACCTTCACTTATGTGTTAAAGAAGAATTATCTTAGAATCATTATGGCATTGGTGACTCATTTCGATTTAGAGTTACACCAAATAATTGTGAAAATGATATTTTGAATGAAAGTTTGGATAAAGTCTACATGGTTTAATTAGCCACACAACTTCATAAAGGAAGAACAAGAACACATAATCTATTTGTTAAAGAAGTCAATATACAGACTTAAAACAAGCTTCTCAAAAATGGTACCTAATGATTAATAGTATCATACCTTTGGGTTTAATGTACATACCCAAACTTCAGTGGGAGTAAGTTTATTATTTTGGCTATGTATGTTGATGATTTATTGTTTCGTAGCAGTGATTTTGTTTATGTAAACATTTTTTCTGTCTAAACACTTTGCAATGAAAGTTATGGTGATGAGTCATATGTGATAGAAATAAAAATATTTCGGGATTGATCACAATAATTGTTGGAACGTCTCAGAAAGATTTCATTAATAAAATTTTGGATAGATTTAATGTGTTAAGGCATAATTATAATGATGTTCCAATTCAGAGGGGGAATATTTGAATTAAATCAAGATCCTATGAATGAATTGGAACAAGAACGAATGAAAGAGAAACCGTATGCTCATATTTTAAGAGATTTAATCACCTTGAGGTGATTGGTTTTACAAATTCGGAATTTAATGGGTGTGTGGATAGTCGATAAAACATTATTGTTTCACCCACCATAGAAGTCGAATTTGTAGCATGTTGTAAAATAACTACATGCAATGTTGTATAGTTGTAAAACTCTATATCATGTCTTAGAGTTATTAATTTCTAAGTCGTTTGAATTTTATAGTAATAATGTTGCAACTATATGCCTTTGTAAGAATGATAGGTATTCTAATGTTTAGCACATGATATAAAATACCTATCGATTATGGCTTAAATTTAGAACAAGTGAGTGTCAATGGAACACATTAGTACACGTGTTAGTAAATCCACTAACTTAAGAACTAGAAATAATGATATTCTAGAATCATGTTAACAAGTTGGGTTTTGAATATAACCCATAACTTAATGATTTTGTGGATTACTTAGTGCTTATTATTTGACATTATTTTGAGCTCATTATTATTGATTAAGTTCTGAATTTTCTGTTTTCCATTGTTTATGTACATGTATGTGAATGGATAATTGTTGACAGAAATAGTCTTTTACGAAGACATTAATTACTGGACCATTATTGTTACTTCCGATTATAGACCTAGTTAATTAAATTGTTGATATTGTAGTACATGGAAGGAACCATGTCATTTATGCGATGTGGAACCGCCATGACTCATATTAGTGGTTTAATTAATGACGGTATTATGATAACCATTTCGGAAACTAATTTAGCTTATTATTGCGCGCCTTATGTATTCTACATTAAACCGTATGTAAGATTTTACTATGGACCAAGTGGGAGACTGTTGGAATTTCCACATATAAAGCCCAACCCATAATGTGGTCCATGTACCTTTAACCTTGGTTTAATATAGAAATAAGCTAATTAGTAATAGGTTATGTGGAAGTCATATCTACCGTAGATCTTAACTATGATGGACGGTCTAGATCTAATGGGCTTAGGTTTGTAGATTTAGGTCCTCTCTCCACCTCTATAAATTGGTGTATGATCTCCATCCTCATATACTTGCTATTACAACACATATTAGGGTTTAAGAGGCAAGGAGAGAGAAACCTAGATCTTGTGCAGTTTCTCAGATCATCAATGGCTATGGACAAAGGTATGTGTAGTGATTAATTATATGATTCATGATCCTTATTGTTTATTGATAATGTTATTATGCTTATATGAACTCGTTGGATTTCTTCTATTCATTGTGAACTCTATATATAGACAAGACTTACAAGAGACATACAAGAGTGAATCACCTAATCTATGGGATAAGTTTGTTAGCTAGGTTGGTGCTTAATCTAAAGGATAAACATATACATGGGATAATGACTAATCTGTACCACTGGTGGTGTTGTTAACTTGTGATAAATATAGAAGCTCTATGCAAATACCCACTCATAAAAATCCAAGCTCAAATACAGTGTTCCAACTAAGCCAAGAACCACACCAATAGTTTACTAACTCCAACCACGTTATTAAGTAAGACAGAACTCACATAGACACATTACCTTATGATATCTTTAGCCTCTAGACCAAAGTACATGCATAAAGCTTGACAGAGTCCCAACTAAAAATCGAAAGGCCCACCAATATGCCCAACAAATTATCCTCAAAAAATCTTTTATTTCTTTCTAGCCACAATACAGAGGCACCATGCTCTATATGCGCCTCTACATTTGAAGGGCCATGGTGCTAGTTGTAAATCCTTCATTGACCATGGACACATCTACATCAACTTACTGCCTGACAACTCTACAAATGCATTGAAAATGATCCACCATGTAAAACATGAGTCAATGATGCAACCCTAGACATATACGTAAAGGACAGAGCTTTGAAAATATCAATATGGTTTGCCAGTGATTCCAAGAGTTGCTCACTGCTCAAAGCGAAACACAATGAATTATAATTAAGCAAAGGAACACAGCTTTTTAGTGTATTTGAACTACATGATGCAATCAGAAGAAATTATACACTAATATCAAGGAAAGATAAAAATTTCTTCTTTTTGAGAAATAGTGCATATTTCTAGCCACAATTTAGACCTTCGGGTCTATGAAAACAGAGAAGGATTCTTAATATATGTAGAATGATACAAAAGGATCTATTTTATCTTCATTAACATGAAAATAAGCTGGACAATCAAATACTTTGAGAGAACTATAATCAGCAGATTTACCAGACCATACCTCAATAGGTGTCTTGAAACCGATTGCTGTAGATGGTGATCTGTTCACGAGATAGCACGCCGTGTTCACACACTCAACCCAAAACTCCTTACCCAATCCAGAATTGGATAACATGCATCGTGCTCTCTCCAATAAGGTGCGGTTCATACGTTCCGCAACGCCATTTTGTTGAAGTGTTCCTTTCACAGTGAAGTGTCGAACAATGCCATGTAATTGACAAAATTCCTTTAGTGGGTCACAAGTGTACTCCCCACCGTTATCAGAACGAATCCGTTTCACACTTCTGCCAGTCTGCTTTTCGACTATTGCTTTCCATTCTTTGAACACATTTGTAACTTCATCTTTATGCTTCATGGTGTACAACCAAACTCTCTGCGAGAAGTCATCGATGAAGGTAACAAAATACCTCACTCCCCCTATAGAAACAACTCTAGAGGGTCCCCATACATCTGAATGGATGTAATCCAAAGTGCCTTTGGTGCGATGAACAGCTGTGCCAAACTTCACTCTGCATTGCTTTCCGAAAACATAATGCTCACAGAAATCTAGCTTGCTTATTTTATCGCCACCAAGCAAGTCACGCTTGCTCAGTATTGTCAACCCCTTATCACTCATGTGGCCTAATCGCATATGCCACAATCGTGTTCAATGGTACTGGTATTGGCTCAAAAATATGGGAAGTCGTGCACATTGTTAAAATCTCGATAATTTGGAAGCTCAGAAATTAATGACTGCAGGTTTAGAGACAAAGAACCGAAGAGCTACAAATCCGTTCTGGTAATCAAGGGGTACATTTGACCGGGGTTGGAGGTAATGCGGCAATACTGTATGTAACATCATTTTAACACCTAACATGTGAATAGTTCACTTGCTCTCACCATAGCTGCAATGGAATTGATTGTATCCTTTTTTGGTTCACAACCTAATTTTCGCATTTTCACGCCGTAGAAGGTTTTTCTTCTCTTAAATAAGTGACTCCAAAGCTCACATAAGGCTAACTAACACACCGTTGTCATGTACTATACTTCTTGCTTAAAACGGTCACTGTTATTTGTTGTGTACATCTAATGTATCACAACGGTCACTGTTTTTTTTTTGTTCCTATGGTTATTTTAATGTTGTTGTTCTTTTTCCTCGAGCAACCAAGATGTATTTTTGTTATAGTAGTGCTTTTTTTTTTCAATGAAAATTAATCGACCTAACAAACTACTGTACAAGGATTTAAGGTACAAATTTTCTTAATCCAGTACACTTCAAAGCAACAATAAGAAATTGAAGAAATTACCTACACGAGGAGAGAGAAATTTGATCGGCTGAAGCATTGTAAGCCCAAATAGTGGAACATTCTAATGAACAATAATTGAAATAGTCTAACTACGAAAACAGTAAAGAACATACTCCCTCCGTCCCTTTTTTATAGGTTGATTTGCCAAATTTTTTTGTCCCACTACGTAGTCCATTTCATACGGTTCAAAACAGTTAATAAAGTAAGTGACAAATTTACCTCTTATTAGTTGTGAAAATTCCCTTAAATATAGCTAATAGTATTAAATGTACACAACAAATAAGAAAGGGTATTTTAGAAAATAATATTACAATTAAATGCAAATAAACCATTTTCCACTACTTTCTTAATATGAGTGAAAAACACCAATCAACCTATAAAAGAGGGACGGAGGGAATAGTTGTTTAACATGGTACACTAGAATCTTGCATTTATGAAACAGAGTTTTGCTAACAATGAAAATTTGAAAACAAGATATTTACTATATGCTAAATGCAATTGTTTAAAACAAACTGTCAACCATGTCATTGACAAACACAGAATAAGCTTTTCTCCAACTCTTCTTAAACAACAAAACACCACAAAAACCCCAAAATCCCGCCACATACCCCCACGACATACCAATGTAGAACCAAATTGTTATGAACCCATCTCCATCTCCATCTCCTGTCTGTTTTCCTTTTGCTCTTCTACCAACATATGTTGGAGTTCGAGGTGCTTCATCTCTGATACATATTTTCTTAAGAGGAAGTCCACATAGTTCACTATTACCATCGTAAATAGATGCATCATATAAGGTTTGGAGCTGGTTACCCAATGGAATTCGCCCCGACAAGTTGTTGTTGGACAAATTCAAGTAGCTTAGACTTGTTAATTCCTTAATGCTTTTTGGAATTGTGCCTGAAAGACGATTATTTGATAAATCAAGAGATTCCAGTGACTTCATCTGACCAATCTTCATTGGGACGCATCCTGTTAAGTGATTCCTTGATAAATTCAAACCAATCAATCCAGAAAGATTTGTAAGTTGTTCAGGAATCTGACCAACGAAATTGTTATTAGAGAGATCCATGTTGGTTACAAATCGAAGCGACTCTTTGTACTCGAGCTCCCTTCCTTTGATTACTTGAGATAACTTGTCTTTGTATATACCAATACCCCAAACACCAACGAAATCTGTTTGATTGAATTGCATGGCATTAAAACTGCCAAAGCAGTGCGGAATATTCCCAGAAAGATTATTGCCTGCAGTGTCTAATACTTGAAGTTTCTTCAAATGGCATAGGTTCCGAGAAAGGTTACCGTTGTACTTGTTTGAGTTTAACCTTAGAAATCTCAAAGAAAATAGGCTTTTTCCAATCCAACTCGGTATCACTCCAGAAAACTTGTTATCACCGACGTCTAGAATCGACAAACTTGTGCAGTTTTTCAGACTCAAAGGAAGCTCTCCATGAAAATTGTTTTTGCCCAAGTGCAATGTTCTTAGATTTATTGGTGCATGAAAAAATGATGCATGAATAGTTCCTGATAAATTGTTGGATGTTAAATCTATAACTTCCAGATTCACTAAACCACCCCAGCACCGAGGGAGATCTCCTGATAAATGATTTTTTGAGAAATCGAGTAATGACAAAGAAAACATTTTACAAAGTGATTTGGGAATGGTTCCATTGATACTGTTTTCAGAAAGATCCAAAAATCGTAAATCAGGGACCATATAACCAATGTCTGCTCGGATTGGTCCACAAATCGTGTTATTCGATAGGTCAAGATCTAGTAAGCCCGAAGGTAACTGGGGAAATGACCCCTCAAATCTGTTAGAACTCAAGTACAACTCCACCATATTTCTAGTGAAATTAGGAACTTTTCCATAAATCTGATTACGAGAGAGATCTAATAGAACTAAGGCAGTAAGGTTATGGAACCAATTTGGAATAGAATCTGAAATGCCTGCGCTGGACATATCCAGAGTGTCCAAATCCATTTGTGTTTGAAGCCAATCCGGAAATTGAGGTCCGACGACACAAGATTCTAAACTAACTGACTTGAGTTGAAAGGGAGGTACCCAACCAGATTGTATTTTAATGGACAAAGAATTCATGCTTAAGTCTAAGTATTTTAGTTTGGAGAGTCTAGCAAAGTGCAACCCAGATACAACACCTTGGAATTGATTGCTCCCGAGATTTAATTCTGTTAACTGTGAAAATTGTCCCAAAGATTCAGGAACTGTCCCACTGAATTGATTAAAAGCAAGACTCAACATTTTCATGTTGGAAAGTTTTCCAAAAGACAGGGGAATATCACCACTCAATTGATTAGAATCCAAAGCCAATTCTGTTAGAGCTGACATTGTACCAAGTGATGTGGGAATTGGACCACTTAAGAAATTATTACGAAGATCTAGTACTTGCAAAGCCGACAATTTGGTTAGAGATGTAGGAATACGACCACTTAGTTGATTGTAATCTAGATGTAATTCCTCCAAGCTTTGGAGTGCACTAAAAGATGTAGGAATTTCACCTTCAAATGAGTTATATGAAAGATCAATGATATTTAAACTCTTCAACTGGTGCAACCAATTAGTCAAATTAGAACTGAACTGGTTCTCAGAAAGTTGGATGACTTTAAGTGAAGTCATGTTCCGAATAGCACTAGGGATTGGACCTTGAAAGAAGTTGTGGCTAAGGTCTAGGATTGTAAGAGATGTAAGGTTCTTAGGACTAGAATGGAATAGAGGTATCTTTCCTAATGAACAATCAGAAAAGTGCAACTCTAATAGGGATGGAAATGATGTAATTGTTTGAAATGAATCAAAAGGTATATTGCTAAGATCTATCCCACTCATGTCTAATAGTCGTAAAGAAAATAAAGTAGAGGTCCAATGTAAAGTGTTAGCAACCAGAGATGGAATATTATAAGAAGAAGTAGAGAGCAAATGGTCTGTTCCAAGATCAAGAGAACGTAATGTCGACAAGTTTCCAAGATGATGTGGAACTATTCCACCAAATTGTGCACTAGATAGATTCAGATATGATAATTCAAGGAATAACCCAAAGAACTTTGGGATTACTATTCCAGAAAAATTGTTCCAACTTAGGTCCAAGGAATTCAAATGTCTTAACTCTAAAAGAGAAGGATTTACCTCACCAACCGCTATAAGACATGCTTCGCTGTAAGTCTTGTCATAATTACGACCAGAATCATAATACCGATCCCAGTCCAACGGAAATGGATTTCGGAGATTAAGCCTTACAACGTGTCCAGTGAAGTTGTCGCAGATTACTCCTTCCCATTTGCAGCAATCTTGGCCTACCCAAGAGGAAAGTCTATTGGTTTGATCTATTAGTCCTCCTTTGAAATCGAGAAGTGCACTTCTTTCATTCTGTGGACAATGCACACTGGAACCATTAACACTCAAACCGAACTGGATTGTTTTTACAAAACAGACGACAATAAACACAAGTAGAATCGATTTTAGCATTGTCAATTCTAACAAGAAGCAACAAAATGTTTTGATGTTTTCTAAATTAACATCTCCCCAAGACTTCTTATATGTTTTTTTGATAAAGCAAGTCGTTGAAGTCAAAAAAAAAAAAAAACAGACAAAAATCCAAGCTAGGTCTTGGATGTATATGCAATTATTCTATGAAAAAATCAATGGGGTTTACTTGACTCAAGACTTTTTGCCTATTCTATTCAACTAACTTGATTATCACTCACTTTGAGTGTAGACTCATACAAAAATTAGTCCTACATGGAGTGGACTAGCAGTTGGATCCAAAAAAAAATGCCAATATTGGAGAAATCGGATATTAAATATATTAAAATATGAAATGTCAGATTGTATATACTATGCATACAAATTAGTTCTCCGCATAATCCATTTTTAGAATCAAAATTTTGCAAGAAATGTGCAATTTCCAATGAAATAATCGTCATCTTGAATTATATCACAAAGACACAACACCATCTAGAAAGCGTGATGACTAAGTTGATGGTCTACTTGTTCAATTATTACTAGGGAGCAAGAGTTTATAAAAGATTTGATTATAATGATGCCTAATTTGAAGATCTTATTCCCAACAAAGGAAACACCTGTTACCATCTAATCCACTAATATTCTTGATGTCAAAAATTGCAGAATAAAACCATCTATTCTTGATCTTATTCCCAGCTAGTTTGCAACGAATTCTGAAGCACTGACAAAAAAAGTTCTTTAACATTTGTGGATGTAGTAAAACATCTAAAATTGCATAATAAAACCATATATAATTTAAAATCTTCAAAGTGTTGTTTATTGTGCTTTTTATATTTGTTTTCAAATAAAAAACAAATTTGTCTAACATTTGTGGATGTAGTAAGTTTTAGTTTGCTCCAATAGCCTAACATGTTAGTGTTACTGTATGGTTGAACATATTAGATTATTAGGTGACCAATAACAAATCAAGAAGACTATTTGTACAATGTTTTAAATGAAGTTTCCATACAAAGTTAAGTTACAAGAGTGTAGTTATCATGATTGTTCATAGTATATGCATGATCATATACAGTATGTTAAATGTTCAAATAGCTAGGATTTGATTAGTTCACACAAGTACACAACCATGAACCGAATCTTGGTCCAGAAAGTATTGGACCAAACTTTAATTTCAATGGGTTCCATTCAATAAAATAAGGCCAATATAGCCTGTACAACCAACCCAACAACCCATGCTTCATTTTCATTTTATGAATTAAATGTCATACTCTTTCCACTACTTCTAATCTTATATCAAAACAGGCTCTGGGAGAGAAAAAGAAACACAAGGCACCAAAAGCTAAATAAAATATCGGCAGGTGATATTATATGTATGCATTTCTGTGTAAATAAAACAATGACAAAAGTTTGTAAATACACGACTATATACAACCAAAACCCTAGATATATATTTTTATATTACATAAGGACTTACAGTAACAGATGGCTTGAGCTTCCAAGTATGTACGATGTATGGAGTGGTACAGCTGAATTTAGTGAAACTTGATTGATAATCGCGTACATGCATAGACATCAGACTTTATGTAAGATGAGTTGAGCACCATATTGGGGTTGAAGTGTTATAACAGTGAAAGGAGCATGCACATAGGTGGATGAAAGTTCAAATGAGAAATTCTGTAGGATCAAAGCAATTGCCATCTTTGCTTCCATTAAAGCAAAGTTCTGTCCAATGCATATCCTTGGACCCCAACCAAATGGAAAGTATGAAACTTGATTCTTTGTAGCCTTTGAAACCCCTTCAGAGAATCTGTCAGGATTAAATTCTTCAGCATCTTTACCCCAAAGTTCATGATCGTGGTGAAGTAAAAGAAGTGGCATTGCAATCTGTACTCCAGGTGGCAAAACGACTTCCCCTAGCTTCATTGTTTTGTAAGTAGCTCTCACAACCATAGTTACAGAAGGGTATAACCTAAGGACCTCATGTAAAATCATGGAAACCTGCAGTACAGATCACTAAATCTTTAGAATGGCATATAAAAATTTACTGTCAATTGTCTAAAATATGTGCTCAGGCACCATTTGGTGGAATGAAAAACAAGACCTACAATTTTCAAGTGATTTAATCCTTCAAAGTCTGGGCTTCTTTTCCCAAAGACTTGCAAGACTTCTTCCCTCGCTTTCTCTTGCCAATCTGGATGCATACTCAACACAATCATTGTCCAAACAAGTAAAGTCGAAGTTGTTTCTTGTCCTGCAAAGTAGAATAACTTGCACTCTTCTATAACTTCATCAATACTAAGGCCAACATTCTTTGAGTTTCCATTATCTTTAATCTCCTTCAAACTAGATTCCATTAAGAGACCTAAAAGGTCATCATTCTGCACTTCATCTCCAGTTTTCATAGCCTTTTCTCTCTTATTTACTATATCTCTTAGAAGAGTACGCACGATTCGATGGATTTCCTTCATCCTTCTGTTTCTTTTTGTTGGGAGAAACCTGCAAACTCAATCCTTTGAAGTTAGAATTGATGACTGGAAGCATATGGAATAGTATTCATAAACCAAAATTTCGTATTCATAAACTCGTATCTGCGTACCTGTGGCCTGGAATGTGAATGGACTGAAAAGCTTGTTTAAGAAGCTCTGCCTGCTCAGTTTGGAGTTGAAATATTCGTCGACCCTCTTCATAGCTACTACCAAAAGCCGTCCGAGAGATTACATCTGCAGTCAAATTCTGTATATCAGGCCACACATCCAATTCACATGATTCCGTGGAAACCAACTTCTGCCATTTGTTTACTATCTCAGTGCAGCTGATATGAAAGGCTGGCAACATCATCTGAAACCAACACAAACAGTTATAAGCCACATGCTAAATAGCTTCATGAAGTATTGAAGTATGCAATGATGTAATCTTGCGTCTTCATGCTAAGTAGCTTCATGTAGAAGTATGCAAATGATGTAGTCTCGTATTTATGTATATATATACACATATATATCTAACAGAAGAAGACTCAAAAACAACCACCTTTAGCTTTTCTAGGTGAAAGGCTGGATTAATGAGTCTTCTGTGCTTGACCCATTGTTGTCCTTCATAGCTTACAAGCCCAGTTACTAGCAGTCTTCCAACTGGGGTTAACTTCGACTTTCCAAAGTGACCAAATTTGTTAGAAAGAATGTCCTTTATCATATCTGGGTCTGTTATGGTCAACCTGGGAGTTGGTCCAAACCACATAAAAGATACTTTACCTGCATTTTATATCAAATTAAAAGTTCATTGTTAATTTGTTATAAATTGAGACAGATAAAAATTATTTGTAATAAGAATTAACATTACATGCATGTTGTCAAGATAGGATTCCATCAGCTTTTGTAATAAATATCGGCAGAATTCCCCTTTAGTTTGACATCCAAGAAGGCAAGACTCACTTTTATTTAACTATATCTCTGACTATAGTGTAAACTGGTACCCATGCACCATGTTAGTTGCATGTATGCTAGTCAATCTTAGACACTTTTGGTCTTGCAATTCCTTAGAAGTGTCCTCATAAAGTTCATACCAAGACATGGCAACACAAAATGCGAGTAGCCTACAAGTATTCTGTAGTCACAAGACTAAAATTATGAGTCAAAATTGTGATCACTATGTTTTCTGTTTATTATTTGAATGCTTTTTCTACATATTAAGGCAATGCACAGTTCTAAGTGGTTATCATGATTCCCTTGAAAAGATACCAGGATCACTAAGTTATAAGTGTAATTTGAAGCCTACAAGCCTTAAATTCAATAGAAGATCCGAGTGATGCTGTGGTCAAATTAGTCATCACACAAAACGACCAGTACTGTTTACTTGCTCCACACTAAAAGATAATGTGATCAAAAAGCGGTCTGCGGCTATGATGACAGAAGTGACATTCTAGTGATGGGTGAAAGCCCTGTCGTCATACAGAAGCAAACCATACAATGCCGATTGAAATAAATTTCTTCGATTTACCTTAGCTCCGTTTTCACTGAATAAACTAAGTTTTCCTCAATATAATGACAGTATTATTAAGACCGGCCCACCTGTTGTAATTTTGATTTTTTTTTTTGTTTGGCAACCTGGGTTGAGGGGATCCCTACCCATTTTGAATTATGTTTGGAAACTTATATCAACAATTAGCTGTTGACGTGTTTCGAACCCACAACCTCTCCACTTTGAGAGGGGTCCTACCAATGAGCCACAGGCTCATTCGTAATTTTGATTTTACTGCTTTTCTTAAGGTTCCGTGAAGGGAACTCAGCAACTGATATATATCCTCACAAGAAATGCGAAATCAAGCTCCTCTTTCCTATCTGAGAGACTGAGACATCGTATACCTACCATCTATCTGGTTACATGACCAGTTGAAACTTAATTTATTATATGTGATCTGGCTACTTCTTAGCCCATATCTATATATAATGACATATCAAATAAAAAGACTAATCCTGCAGAAAATATGAGACATTTGTGTCGGATATTAGACCTCTGGGTTATTGATGACATAATTACACACCAAACCAATAATACAATGTTGGTGATGTAGTTCATTTGATCATTGATCATTTCTTTAACATGATCATCTACCTAGTTTTTTTGTATGAACATTATAACTATATATAATGTTATCTCATATTTTATTTATCAACAAAATAAAAGAAATTACCAAATTATAATCAGATTATTTTTTCCATGGACATTTTATTTTATCATTGAGATGTGGGAGGCAATTGAGTCAGTCAATCATAATCAATTACACCACACAGCTGCAAACGAGAAAGATGTAACATTCATAATCAAGTACGTAACTTACCGTACTTTTGGTTTGTGGGATGAAGGATATTCTCACATCACATCCTTTTCAGTTTGTAACGTAAATGGAGTGGCCAGTGTAAATTGAAATTGGTGTTTGTACATTTGAAAAATAAAACGAATTAATTCCAACTGATTATAGCTAGTATGAAATTTAATAATATTTATTCATATGTTATATAGTAATTCTACTACATAAAAACCAAGAGTGGCAAAAACAATAAACTACTCTATCTCAGTCTTCTCTGACGCAAATAAATTATTTCAAAACACTATAAAATAAGATGGCAAAATAACACTATAATTTTTAATACCCTGCTTGGTTAACTCTCTCCTACCTTTCAAATAAACTACTTTTTTCCAATAATCCATTTCATAAATTGTTTTTTCAAGGCATAGTAATTTGCTAAAACAGAGTAGTATAAGCAGAAACAAACCCACATTCCTTAATGGGTAGTTGGTTTTTTGCTGTTTTACCAAAAAAATCAATTCATTTGAGAAAAAAAAAAAACTTCCCCACAACTTCTTAAGCAAATTAAAATAAAGAAATCAAACATATATTAATTAGAACAAAGAGAAAATGAAAATCCATACCAAATTTCTCAACAGTTGCATTAACATAAGGCATGACACGAGGAACAATCTGATGTGAAAGTTCCATAGGCTTTGATCTTCCTTCTCTGGTTGTTTTCACCATTTCTTTAGTACTTCCATACATGAATTTGTATGAATAACCTTTAATACCTTGTTCTCTCAAATACTTCTCAGTCTTCTTGGGTTTTAACCAAACCCAATTAAAAGCTCTCCAACCCCATGAAATCACCAAAATGGCAGAAATTGCAAGAAAAACAGATAAATATCCCACCATTAAAACTTTTCTGTGAAGAAAGTGAAAAGGTTTCAGACTTACAGTTTGATAATGAGAGTTGGGTTTTGGTAGACTAGCTTGGTGTCTTTATATATAAAAAAAATAATTAAATATGTTTAAAAAGTATATGCTACATTTCAAGGTTCTATACTTCAACTATGTACCACTTGCAAGTGTAAAATTACTTTGAAATGATCCATCAATATAAAAAGTGGCATATAATCCACTTGTCCATTCCTTCACGCTGGGATACTTGCCTGCTTTGCATGAGCATCATAGTGCCTACCTACATCATTTCAACTTCACAAACTATATAGAAACATGAGGATGCCAACAAAAACCGTCCCCATGATAGGTGCTATGGTCTTGGTTCACTCACCACCGTAGACTGCCATTGCCAACGTCTTCGACCAATTTCGAAATCCAAAGAGAGATAGCTTTATTTTTAATGGAGAAAAGAACAATATAACCATAGAAATCCTTAATCTCGGTTTTCTGTCCTCACAAAGCTCTCAAACTCACATATATTCTCTCTAACTCATGTATTATCTCACTTTCCCGGCTTTACAAGCACTCACATTTTTAAGTACCATAATAGGTGTTTTGACGTGGTAGAGACTGTAAGTCACGGAGTAGGCATGTGGGGTCTACATGGAATGATATATAAGAGAACGAGGAGTACATGGAGATAAGAGGAGAATAGAGCATTGGAACATACATGGGAACTTTCTAGAGTCCCACAGACTTGGCACGTGAAGCTAGATGTTCAGCACCCAACACCAAATACAACGAGAGGTGAAGCCGCGTAGACAATAGGGGAACCCTATCTAGGATCAAGACAATGATCCCAGGGATAAGAGAAAGTGGTTCAGAGATGATATAAAGATAACAAGAGGAAACCCTAAAGTAACTAATTCATTCTTCAACCTAGCTTTCTATACTCTGGCTCCATTATTACTTGTAGAAAAGTGACATATGGAGGTTACATGTAATGGATTCCTATTAGGAATCGGTTTCCTTATTTGGCAACAAGTGTGGTGGAATTCTATTAGGATTCAATAAGGCTTTCTAATCTATTAGAAATCTAAGTTGTTGTTGATTTAGGAATTGGGTTACCAATTGGATTAACCAAAGAGGTTATAAATATTGGTGTTGTGTAACCATAAGAATTTGAGCAAAGAGGAGCACATACGAAAGTATGAGTGAGGGAGATTTGTGAGGAAACCTAAACTAAGGTTTCATTACTTATTGTGTAGTTCACTTCTAAATTATCAATAAAGCTATCTCTGTTTGTCCCGTGGATGTAGGCATATTGCCGAACCACATATATTATTGTGTTTCCGTATTTCTGCTTTAGTTTACATCTTTTGTGTTTGTTTCTTCATTAATCATATCAAGATCCTGTGTTTTTATCATAACAATTGGTATCAGAGCCGAAGGTTATTTTCTTTGGGTTGAAGACGGGATTTCGGAACGGTTTTGTTGGGTTTTAGGAATCTGTCCAGATTCGACACCCTGTAGTAAAACGACCACAACTTTGTGCTCAGATATTGAAACGACTATCCATTTTTTGGGTTGGAAAGTAGACTCTTCAGGCTTTCTAATAGTATATGGTACGTTCTGTTGTTCGAAGTATTCTGTTCTTCATACTTCGTTGAAGTTGACGGTTCCGATTTTCTGAGTTTGTTGAAAATCCAATCTTGGGTTTTTTTTAGTGGTATTGATTATTGAAGAGAAGATGGTTGATTCGAATTCTTCGAATTCCAGCAGTAAGTACACAAAGGTGCATGGATTTGATATTATCAAATTCAATGGGAAGAATAACTTCACATCATGGCAAACGGATGTGAAAGATATTCTTGTTAGTATGAAGCAGATCAAAGCCCTAAAGGGGAAACCTGAAACAGCAAAGTTGCCAACAGGTTGGACGACTGATGATTGCGAAGAGTTTGATCAACAGGCCTGCAGTACGATTAGGTTATGTTTGACGAGGGATATCACATACAACTTTGCCGGTGAAACCTCGGCAAAAGAGTTATGGGAGAAGTTAGAGAAACTCTTTTAGTAAGGACTTGACGTCAGAACTCTATCTTAAGAGGCGTTTGTATTCGACAAGATTTACACCTGGTAAGTCTGTGATTGATCATATTAATGATTTTAATAAGATCTGTTCTGATTTAGCAAACATTGATGTGATACTACCTGATGGTGAAAAAGCTATAATTTTATTATGTTCATTACCACCTTCGTGGGAAACAATAGTTGATTATTTTATTGCAAACAAAAAGACCACAAAGCAGTTGGTCTATGATGATGTTGTTTCGATGTTACAATCCAAAGCCATTAGAAAAAAGGAAGCTGATGATGAAGTTCAGGCTGAGGGTATGTATGTTAGAGGTAGATCATCACATAGAGGTTCGTCGAGTTCTAAAAGTCGCTCTAAATCTCGAAAAAGAGATTTGAAGGATGTTGAGTGTTATTATTGTCATAACATGGGTCATTATAGTAAAGATTGTCCTAAGGTTAAGGCTAAAGAATAGAAGAAGAAGAAGAAATCTAATCTGAACACTGAAGTTGCTAACATTACTCAAAGTAGTGATGAGGTAGCAAAGTCTATTGGAGACAATGAGGATGAGGTGTTAACAGTTACATCAAATAGCTATTTAGCTGAAGGATGGTATTTTGATTCAGCTGCTTCGTATCATATGTGTCCCGATAGGGAGTCTTTTACAACTTACAGAGAAGTAAATGGTGGTAAAGTCTTTATGGGCAATTCGAATGCCTGCAAGACAGTTGGTGTTGGTACAGTACGGATCAGTGCATATGATGGAGCTCTAAGAACCTTGACAAAAGTCAGGCATGTTCCTGATTTAAGAAAGGTTTTGATTTCGTTAGGTGTACTTGAAGATAATGGTTTTAAGTTTACCGGTGAGAATGGTCTTTTGAAGGTTTACTATGATGACAGGTTATATTTGATGGGCGAAAGACATGGAAACTTATATTTTCTTATTGGAGATATAGTTTCAGGTGGAGCTATGGCTATTGTTTCTCAAGCGGTTGATGAGAAACAATTAACTTCTACTCAGTTATGGCATATGTGGCTAGGGCATATGAGTGAAAAAGGTTTGTCTATATTGAGTAAAAAGGGTTTGCTTGGTGGCCAGAAACTTGCAAGCTCGATTTTTGTGAGCATTGTGTATTTGGCAAGCAGTGCAGAGTTCGTTTTGGTACCACTGTTCACCGCACTATGGGTACTTTAGATTATATACATTCAAATGTATGGGGTCCCTCTAGAACAGTTTCTAAGGGAGGAACAAGGTGGTTTGTGACCTTTATCGATGGTTTCTCGCGGAGAGTTTGGTTGTACACCATGAAGCACAAAAATGAAGTCACCGATTTGTTTAAGAAGTGGAAAGTTATGGTTGAAAAACAGACTGGCCGTGTTGTGAAAAGGATACATTCTGACAATGGTGGAGAATACATTGAAGACCCATTGAAAGTTTATTGTGCAGAACAAGGTATCGTTAGACACTTCACAGTAAAAGGTACACCACAGTAGAATGGGATAGCTGAGCGTATGAATCGCACACTACTAGAGAAAGCACGGTGCATGTTATCCAATGCAGGTTTGGGTAAGGTATGGTGGGCTGAAGCAGTAAATACAGGGTGCTATCTCGTGAATCGATCACCATCTACAGCCATTGATTGTAAGACACCTATGGAAGTTCGGTCTGGTACACCTCCTGATTATTCAGATTTGAAGGTGTTTGGTTGTCCTGCTTATTTTCATATTAGAGAAGATAAGTTAGGAGTCAAAGCCAAGAAAGCTATTTTCTTGGGATATCCACAAGGTATTAAGGGTTATCGTTTATGGTGCCCAAAGTTGAATAAATTCCAGATCAGTCGTGATGTGACCTTTAATGAGAAAGCAATGCTTGATTCAAAAAAGTTCACAAGTTGGGACTCTCAACATGAGGGTGATGATAATGACAGTGATGGTGACGATACCATGCAGGTGGAGCATAATGTTCCATATTCTTCTACAATAGATAAAGAGGTGACTGTTGTACAGGTACCTACAAGTTCAGAGGTTACATAGGTAACTACAGACACATATCCAGACACAGCGAGTGTAGATGATGAGATTGAAGAGGAGGTTCCTCTTGAAGATACTTTACAACAGCAACAATTAGAGCAGCATCATGAGTGGCCATCTTTAGCATCTCAACGTGAACCATGTTTGAGAAAAGCACCAGTTCGACTTGGTTTTGAGGATAGTGCATCTTTTACATTATCAGTATTTTGTGATGATGAGCCTTCTACCTTTAAGGGGGCAATGAGGAGTTCTCATTTTCATGAATGGAAGTCAACGATGGATGAAGAGATGAAATCTCTTCACAAGAACAATACTTGGGAACTTGTAAAGTTGCCTAAGGGTCAGAAGTCGATTGGTTGCAAGTGGGTTTTCACAGTGAAAGATGGTATTCTAGACTCCAAGGGTACAACTAGTGGTGTACATTACAAGGCAAGATTAGTGGCTAAGGGATATGTACAAACGGAAGGTGTGGATTATAATGAAGTTTTCTCTCCGGTTGTTAAACACACTTTCATCCGAGTCTTGTTAGCTTTGGTGACGCAGTTTGATTTAGAGCTCGAGCAACTAGATGTCAAAACTGCTTTCTTGCATGGAGATTTAGAGGGGGACATATATATGTTACAGCCCGACGGTTATAAAGTTGTTGGTAAAGAAGATTATATGTGCAAACTGATGAAGTCCTTATATGGATTGAGGCAAACACCATGACAGTGTTATAAGAAGTTTGACACATTTATGTTGAAGCAGAGGTACTCTAGAAGTGAATATGATCTGTGTGTCTATTTCATAAATCTTCGAGATGGGTCCGTTATATTTCTCTTACTCTATGTGGATGACATGCTTGTAGCTGCAAAGAGCAAGTCATGAATTGTTTCTTTGAGTAAAGAGTTTGAGAATAAAGTTTTAGGAGAGGTGTTCACTAAGGTGGTTTTCGGGGTCAAGTTTAGGCATTATCTTAACTTGGTCAATCTCTCCAAATGTTGTGACCCTTCGGGGTAGTGGCCCTTATGAGCGTGTGGGGGCAAAGATGAGATGATGCTTGTGTGGTGCAGGAGAAGTACGTATGGGTTCATTATGGTCGGCTCAGTTTTTTTACAATCTTCGCCGAGGTGGAGAATTGTAGAAAAGTGACATGTGGAGGTTACATGTAATGGATTCCTATTAGAAATCGGTTTCCTTATTTGGCAACAAGTGTGGTGGAATTCTATTAGGATTCAATAAGGCTTTCTAATCTATTAGAAATCTAAGTTGTTGTTTATTTAGGAATTGGGTTACCAATTGGATTAACCAAAGAGGTTATAAATATTGATGTTGTGTAACCATAAGAATTTTAGCAAAGAGGAGCACATAAGAAAGTATGAGTGAGGGAGATTTGTGAGGAAACCTAAACTAAGGTTTCATTAGTTATTGTGTAGTTCACTTCTCAATTATCAATAAAGCTATCTCTCTTTGTCCCGTGGATGTAGGCATATTGTCGAACCACATATATTATTGTGTTTCCGTATTTCTGCTTTAGTTTACATCTTTTGTGTTTGTTTCTTCATTAATCATATCAAGATCCTGTGTTTTTATCATAACATTACTGACTTGAGCTTTGGAGCTTCTTCCATCGGCCCAAATCCCGTGGTGTTTTGCAGTGATCGTGATAGAAGCTGAAGATCTGAGTACCTAACCTCAATCTAAGGTCAAGCTACAAAGGGAGCTTATAATATTTATAACTTGCATGAGTTATTCAACTGGTAACCCAATTGTGGTAGCCGCCACATAAGAACCCACTTTTCAACAATTCTCCATCTTGGCGAAAAATACACAAAACTGAGCATACCATAAATGAACACATACACACTTCTCTTCTCATACGGACTACATCACACGTGCATCAACTCATCTCTGCCTCCATACGCTCCTTAGGGCCACCACTCCGAAGAGCCTCAATATTTGGAGAGATTGATCAAGTTAAGGTAATGCCTGAACTTGACTCCGGAAACCACCTTAGTTAATGTCTCCCAAATCTTTCATCTCAAACTCTTTACTCAATTGTTTCTTCATCAAAGAGTTTTAAGGTTTGCAACTGGGAATCAACAATCTAAACCTAAGAGTTTTAAGTTTTTTAATCATTGGGCCAAGCACGAAACCTTCCTCCCTCACATTGAAAGGCTATGACAAATGCAGGTCACAGAAAATCACATGATGAGATTTAATTCTAAGTTGAGGTTGGTAGTTATCGGAGACAAGTTTTCTTGCTGCCAGCAGAGGTCATGAAACAACTCAATCAATTATGCCCAATTATGCAGTCGCTTTTTGTGGGCTGGCGAAAACACAAACAAGAGACACAGACTGAGTAGGGCAAAGATTTGCAAGCAAAGGGATGAAGGTGGTTTAGGGATCAATGTATAAGTACTTAGAATAAAGCTGCCATTAGTAAACTCACTTCCAACGCTGCGCAGAGTTTTGATTCCATGTGGTATGCATAGATTATTCATTGTAACCCCTTACCTAAGAACACTAGTTTAATTGCTGAACACAATGCTCTCGGAAAGATATATGGACATTAGACTCTGATTCTTTGAACAATAACTGGTAGGGGTTTGTCACTCTGCCTCAACCCCAGCTTGTATTTAGCAAAAATAAAAATAAAAATGAACGAATAGAAAGAAAGAGAAAAATGGACGACATTTTACAAATTTTGGACCCTTTTTAGGGGCATTCGACAACCAGTGAATAGTCGTAAAAGAGTTCTCTGAAAATGTAGTTTTTCGGGGAAGGAGAAAAATAAGCCAAAAGTAAAACTTTTGGTAATTTTTAGAAATTACTTCCTGATTATTTATTTATTTATTTAAATTAACTACAGGCTTGATCCTTATTTAATTTTAAAAAAAATTAAAATGCCTTTCCGCACATTTGCCGAATGGCCCCTTAACCCTTGACATTTCAAGAAATGACTTGCAAACTAAACACCATAAGAAAAATTACATGAACAAAAGACAGAGCACATATCTATTCAAACCATTTTGAAATATTCCTGAAGTATTGTTCTCATAAATCATAATTAACATATAAACGGGTTGGCTATAGTGACTCGCTTAGAATGACTGCAATCTTACTCCAAATCAGAGCCCAAGGTCGTGACACACAACACTTGTATTAAATTGACAGACTCAATATATACAAAAGTAGTGAGTAATAATGTCAGTTAATTTATATAAAAATTCAGTAACAAAAATCATAAAAATAAAGGATTCAATTACGATCATCAATCTTCACTGCTTTAAGAGAAAAAAATATCGTCGTTCTTTCAGAAGTAAAATTCTAATCTGACTCATAAGATAAAGAGAAAATAGACTATAACTAAAGAAAAAGGCATTAACAGAATACTTGAATGAGAAGGCAGTTAGGCTAATTTAGTCCACCAAACAGCAAAATAAGGCTTCAATGAAATTTTAGAAGACTTCAACTGATGTTTCACACATCATACATATATAGTTCAAAATGAATCTTAAATAGAAAAGATATATGCATACTTATTTCAATAATGTTACGTATTGAAATAAGTATGCATATATGAGTGTATGACACTAGCTTGCGCTAAAGGAGAGTGTTTACAGAAAATGCTTTTTAAATTAATACTAAAAAATAATAATTATAATTTTGAGTAATGTAAATAATTTTTCTATGCTATTTAGTATTTATTACTCCGTCAAGAAATCAAAAGACTAATAGGTGTACCTTCATCTTCCCAATCTGGTTAACTTATTTTGTTTTCTTTCTCGCTTGTTCTTGGTTTCGATCCCCACATAAGTACCCGTTTTTAAGTGATACAAGGCTGTCGACATACAAGTTGTTAGAGTGGCATATAATTTGCGATAAAATATTTATTTCAGTCATTATACTTTACACATTTTTGCAGTTTGATCATAAAAGTTGCATTTTGCAGGAAATCATACTTCTGCCCACATCAAACAGACCTTCATATAAAAACAAGCTATGCTGAAGCGGATCATATCAGTTTACTAATTAAGTATTGTGTAAAAAATCGGTCTATGTGGTTGTGGGTGCTATTATATATGGGTCCTAGACATGAAACTTAAGACCTTCACTGGTGTGGGTTTTTAGGTAACAAATTCCGTTTACGGTTAAAAGTTTTAAATTGAACTCACCATATAATGCAAAGGCTTTTAAATTGAACTCACCATATAATGCAAAGGCCCAATATATTAGAAAGCCCAATATAAATTTGGTGTGGTTTTATCAATGAAAATCTTCCATGAAACCCTAATATGGATTTCTACACCTTGAAGGCAGAGCATATAGAGTCATAGAACTAAAGGTCTAAGGTTGAAAGTATCAATGGGAAATCTTCCTTGACGACATCATCCCCAACATATTGTAAGCCACAAATAAATGTAATTCAACAAGTAACAATAAACCAACAAAATAATAAAGTAAAATGGAGACGCAAGATTTAACGTGGTAAAATCTAATCACCGAAAAACATCCACGACCGTCCTCACGACGATAAATAATCCACTATATCAATAAAAGTATTACCACACACCCAGACACCATGCCGAAGTAGAACCAAATTGTTATGAACCCATCTCCATCTCCTATACTTTTTCTATCAACATATGTTGGAGTTTGAGGTGGTTCGATCATCTCCAAAACATTTCTTCTCGAGGGGAAGCCCACATAGTTCACTGTTACCATCGTAAATAGATGCATCGTTTAAGGTTTGGAGCTGGTGACCCGACGGAATTGGCCCTGACAAGTTGTTGTTGGACAAATTCAAGTGGCTTAGACTTGTTAAGGCTGAAATGCTTTGTGGAATATCAAGAGATTCCAGTGAGCTCATCTGACCAATCTTCTTTGGAATTCTTCCTGTAAAGTGATTCATTGATAGATTCAAACTAAACAGTCCACAAAGATTTGTAAGTTGTTCGGGAATCTCACCGTTGAAATTGTTATTAGAGATATCCAAGTTGGTTAGAAATGGCAACGTCTTTGTATACTCAATCTCTCTTCCCTTGATTACTTGAGATAACTTGTCTTCATATTGATTTCTATAAAAAAAAAAAGCCAGAGAAATCTGTTTGATTGAAGAGCATCGCGCTGAAATTGCCAAAACAGTGCGGAATATTCCCAGATAGATTGTTGCCTGCAACATCTAGTACATGAAGTTCATTCAATGGCATAGCTTTGGAGAAAGGCTACCCTTGTACTTGTTTGAGCTTAACTTCAAAATTCTCAAAGAATATAGGCTTTGTCCAATCCAAGTCGGAATCTCTCCAGAAAAGTTGTTCTCACTGACATCCAGAATGGACAAACTTGTGCACTTTTGTAAACTCAAAGGAAATTCTCCATGAAAATTGTTTTTACTGAAGTGCAATATGATGTTAGTTGCATTAATGGATGACAAAATGATCTTTGAATAGTTCCCGATAAATTGTTGGATGTTAAATCTATAACCACAACTTTCTGTAAATCACCCAAGCAGTAGGGGAGAACTCCTGATAAATGATTTTGCGAGAAATCGAGATATGACAACAACAACATTTTACATAGTGAACTAGGGATAGTCCCATTGATACTGTTATTGGAAAGTCCAAGATACTGTAAATGAGGGAGCTTATAACCTATGTCTGCTGGGATAGAAACTGAAATATTTGCGTTAGACATATCCAGATAGTACAATCTTGTTTGTGTTTGTAGCCAATCGGGAAACTGAGGTCCAATGTCACAAGAACCTAACTGAACATACTTGAGATGAAAGGGTGGTACCCAACTAGATCTTATTTTAATAGACAAAGAATTGTCGTTTAAAATCAACTCTTTCAATTTAGAGAGTCTAGCAAAGTGCAACTCAGATATTAAACCATGAAATTGGTTCCCACTAAGATCTAAGTATGTTAAGTGTGAAAGTTGTCCTAGACTAATTGGAATTGTCCCATTCAATTGATTATAAGGAAGATTTAGAGTTTCCAAGTTGGAAGGTTTTCCAAGTGGCACAGGAATTTCACCACTCAATTGATTCACTCCAAGATATAGAGTTTCCAAGTTGGAAAGTTTTCCAAGTGACATAGGAATTTCACCACTCAATTGATTCACTCCAAGATCTAGAGTTTCCAAGTTGGAAGGTTTTCCAAGTGACACGGGAATATCACCACTCAATAGATTAGCTTCAAGATCTAGAGTTTCCAAGTTGGAAAGTTTTCCAAGTGACATAGCAACTGCTTGAAAAGAATCAGGAGGTATATTGCTAAGATCTATCCCCTTTATGACTAGGTGTCGTAAAGAAAATAAACTATAGGTCCAGTGTAAAGTGTTAACAACCAAGGATGGAGTATTATGATAACGGTAAAAGAGTGAAGAGCTAGTGCCAAGATCAAGAGAATGCAATTTTGACAGGTTTCCAAGATGATGTGGAACAATTCCACCAAACTGTGCACTAGAGAGATTTAGATATGCTAATTCATGGAATAACCCAAAAGAACTTTGGGATTGCTATTCCTGAAAAATTATTCCAACTCAATTCCAAGTAATTCAAATGTATCAAATACATCTAAGAGCGAAGGGTTTACCTCACCAACCGCTATAAGACATGCATTGCTATAAGTCTTGTCATGACCATGGTTAAATCTAATATAGACGCTGATTCACGTCAAATGGAAATTGATTTTGGAGATCAAGCTTTACAACGTATCCAGTGAAATTGTTGCAGCTCACTCCTTTCCATCTGCAGCAATCTTGGCCAACCTAAGAGGAAAGTCTATTTATTTGATCAATCAGACCTTTCTTGAAATCGAGAAGTGCATTTCTTTCATTCTGCGGGCAATTCAAACGGGAACCATCAACACTCCAACCTGAACCGAGCTGGATTGTTTCTATAAAACAGAAGAACATAAACACAAATAGAATGGACTTTAGCATTGCCATTTCTAACAAACAGAATGTTTTGATGTATTTCTATTAACATCTCCCCAATCCTTCTTATAATGTTATTTTTCCATAAAGCAAGACAAATGCATTATTAAGCAATCAACCAAAAACATCAAAATCAAAGTGATGAAATCAACTTACCCTACTCAAATTATAAACCCTTCTCCACTTCAAAATCTTCCACCCTTACAACATCCTCTAAAACCCAAAATCTCCTTCTGATAGGATCCTTAACCAATAAATCAAGAACCCTAGTTTGATCTTTTGATTTGGAGACCAAAAACCACCTAAAATTCTTTATATTACTAATCAATAAATATCCAGGTTACAACTTGTCCTTTATATAGGCAAATAATAACTAATCCTAATCTAACTTAAATTCCTAACTGACAATAATATAAATCATATACGTACTAGAATACTACTAACAATAGCAAACTATATCAGTAGAGTCGGTTTCCTAACATCCTTCCCGCCTTCAAACACAGCTTGTCCTCAAGCTGGAAAATCTGGAAATTGAGAACAAAATTCAAAATAATCCTCCCAAGTAGCCTCCTCAGGTGAATGCCCTTGCCATTGGATCAACAAGCGTGTCACGGCACGATTATCTTTCTTGAACAAACCACGATCTAATATCTTTTCAGGTACCCAAGGAGAGGAAGCATCCAATTGTGGTAATTGAGAACTTGCAGACACATGTTTTCCTAATTTGATTTTAAGAGAAGAAACATGGAAGACAGGATGAATGCGACAACCTGCAGGCAACTCGAGTTTATAAGCAACCTGGCCAATACGTTCAAGCACCTGGAAAGGACCATAGAACTTAGGAGAAAGTTTAGTATGTCCTTGTGAAGCTGCAGTTTTTTGTCGATAAGGTTGCAATCGCAAAAATACCCAATCACCCACTTCAAATGAGCGTTCGTTCGATTAGCATTAGCATAAAACTTCATCCGAGCTTGGGCAGCTTGCAAATGGTCCTTGAGAAGTTTTAAAGTCTGATCACGATCTCGAAGGGCAAGATCAACAACGTGAACAACTGTAGTGTTTGGAAGATAAGCTGATATCAAAGGAGAAGGACGACTATAAACCGCTTGCAAAGGAGTCATTCCAATGGCTGCGTGATAAGTGGTATTATACCACCATTCAGCCCAAGGTAGCCAACGAATCCAGTCATGTTGTTTATGGCTAGCAAAACATCGAAGGTAACACTCAAGAGTTCGATTAATGACCTTAGTTTGGCCATCAGATTGAGGATGATATGCTGAACTTCGACACAACTGAGTTCCTTGCAATGTAAAGAAGGCTTTCCAAAAATTACTCATAAAGATGGGATCTCGATCACTAACAATCGAACGAGGCATTCCATGCAAGCGTACTATATCGCGGACAAAAACTTCAGCAATAGTAATGGCAGTATAAGGATGAGAAAGAGGACTAAAGTGTGCATATTTAGATAAACGATCCACCACAACTAAAATAGATGTCTTACGATTAGAAATTGGCAAACCATCAATGAAATCCATAGACAAATCGAGCCAAACATCCGTTGGAATTGGTAATGGCTGAAGGAGACCAGGAGGTGAAATAGATTCGGCTTTGTTTCGTTGGCATACATCACACTGAGCAACGAAAGTTTTAGTAAAAGTTTTCATACCTTGCCAATAAAAGTTGTGATGAAGACGCTTATATGTCTTTAAGAAACCTGAATGACCACCAATAGGAGAAGCATGAAATTCATGGAGCAAATTCGAACACCACTGGGAAGTGGGAAGCACCACAATGCGACCTTTATACTTGAGAATGTCGTCCTCGTAAGAATAATAACGATCAAGAGTGGAAGTGTGCTGCAGACGATTAATAATATCGTGCATAGATGGATCAGAATTAGTTTCTTGAACAATGTCATGGATCCCAGCAAAAATAGGGGAAGAGATGGAACAAAGACTGGACTGCTCATGTTGACGAGATAAAGCATCGACAGCCTTATTGTCAAGACCCTTTCGATAGATTATCTCATAATCATATCCCAAAAGTTTTGAGAGCCACTTGTTTTGTTCAAGAGAAGAAATCCGCTGTTCAAGGAAATATTTGAGGCTGCAATGATCCGTATAAATTTTAAAGTGACGACCTAACAAATAGGGACGCCATTTTTGAACTGCAGACACGATGGCAAACATCTCCTTGTCATATACCGAATTTTTTCCCGAAAGAGCTTTACTAAAATAAGCCAATGGACGACCATCTTGCATAAGAACAGCTCCTAAACCGCCACCCGAAGCATCACATTCCAAACAAAATTCCCTGAAAAAGTTAGGAAGTGAAAGTACCGGAGTTGTAGTTAAAACCTGTTGAAGATGAGAAAAAGCTTGAGTAGCAGTATCATCCCATATAAAAGAGTCTTTCTTCAACAGTTGAGTCAATGGTGCGCTGATTTTGCCATAGTTTTGTACAAACTTGCGATAATAACCTGTCAGACCCAAAAACCCTCTTAAAGTTTTGAGAGGTGTGGGTTGTGGCCAAGCAGATATACTCTGAATCTTATCAACATCCACAGCAACCCCTTGGGAAGAAATAACATGACCCAAATATGCAACCGAAGATTGACCAAAAGAGCACTTAGATTCTTTTACGAATAATTGATTAGCACGCAATATACCAAGCACAACAGAGAGATGGTGAACATGGCTAGCAAGTGAGCGGCTTTAGATTAAAATATCGTCTAAGAAGACAAGTACAAACCGGCGTAAATATGAACGAAACAAATCGTTCATGAGACTTTGGAATGTGGCTGGTGCATTACTTAACCCCAAAGGGCATAACCAAAAATTCATAGTGCCATGAGTGCGAAAAGCTGTTTTTGAAATATCAGGATCATACACACGAATTTGGTGGTAACTCGAACGAAGATCTAACTTAGAAAAAAATGATGCACCATGCAATTCATCAACCACTGGAATGGGAAAACAATCCTTAATAGTTATATTGTTGAGAGCTAGATAATCGATGCACATCCTCCAAGAGCCATCTTTTTTCCGAACCAATAAAACTGGGGAAGAATAAAGACTCACACTAGGACGAATGAGACCCGCATCCTTCAATTCTTGAACAGCCTTTTCAATTTCAGATTTCTGACAATGAGGATAACGATAAGGTCGCACATTAACCGGACGCGAACCAGGCTCGAGAGGAATGCGATGATCATGAGAACGTGAAGGAGGTAAAACATTAGGATTGGTAAACACATCTGGAAATTCAGCAAGAATTGCAGAAATAGCAGGATGTAGAGATGGTGGAGAACCATGATCATCAGATGCATTCAATTGCATGAAAATACCTTGTCGTTCTTACGTTAACAAACGATGCATAGGAGTTCCTTCCAAAAGAAGAACAGAACTAGAAGAATCACCCACCAAAGTAATTTCCTGACCATCTTTAGTGAATCGCATAACTAAATTGGCAAAATCCCATAAGATCAAACCCAAGGAACGTAGCCAATCAACACCCAAGACAATATCACATCCACTAACAGGTAAGACAAAATAATTGGGAGAAAACTGGCCCCCTTGTAAGTTTAGTGAAACATTAGTACATGTACCAATAATGCTATTAAGGTACCCACCATCAGCAACCATCACACGTAAACCACGATCTCGATTAATGAGGAAACCACAATGTTTGGCAAGTGAAGGATTAATGAAATAATGGGTTGAACCAGAATCAATTAAAACTGTAATTGGTAGATGTTTTAAAGTACCTTTGATACGCATGGTTTCAGGAGTTGTAGTTCCCGTGTTTAAGGAAATTGTTGGAGTAGGAGTATCTAGAGAAGCAATATCACCACTATTATCAAGGTCAAACATCTTCAGCATCCAGAACCAAAATTTGGGAGCGCTTGCATAGATGACCAGGTTTGTAGAGTTCATCGCAATTATAATACAAACCCTTACTCCTTCGATCTTGATGTTCCGCAAAAGAGAGACGACGAAATCCTGAATTAGTAGGGGTAGTCTTGCTAACAAGAGAAGTTGGCTTGGTGAATGGAGTACGAGACGAAGAACGACGAGAAGAATAATCCTGAATTGCTGCAAGTTTTACTTCTTTTGCGACTGCCATGTCAAAAGCTTCCATTAACATGGTGGGCCGAAAGGTTTTCATACCAGCCTTGATATCATTACGTAATCCCGAAACAAAGGTACTAATAAGATGGGATTCAGGAAGACCAGGAACCAAGTTGGCAAGACGTTCGAAATCACGCTGGAAATCACGAACCAGTCCTGTTTGGCGAAGCTTGGAGAGAGAACCACCCGGATCTTGATGTTGACGAGAACCAAAACGGAGACAAAGAGCAAGTGAGAAACTGATCCAATTCATAGGACCAATAGAATGTTGCATCCATCGATACCAAGCCACTGCATCACCCGTTAAGTGTATAGAAGCAATTGAAACAAGTTGATCATCAGCAAGGCTGTGAAGTGCTCGATATTGTTCAACTCGAAAAATCCAATCCTCTGGATTAAGGCCATCGAATTGGGGAAAATCAATACGAAGTGTACGACCCTGTAACTGAACATGGGGGACTTGATTCGGAGCTGGAGCTTGGAAAACAAGACGACCTTGGTGAGGATCATGAGGAAGCTGGAGAGTCTGCTTGTCGGGTTTGGTCGGTGGAGGATTGGTTGGAGAAGAAGCAGAAGGGTCACCAGTTGCTTGAGAAGATTGGAACAAGCTTTTGAGATCAACAATACCCGCGTCGAGTTTATCAAACCGTTGATCATGTTGTTGAAGAATAGACTTCGTTTCCTTAAGATCGGCCTCAAGAACTTCAACCCTGTCGCTAACTTCTTTCGCAGTAACCATGATGGATTGAGAGAAAAAAAATTAATTGAAAAAAAATTGCCCAAGGATCGAATGCTTTGATACCAGATGATAGGATCCTTAACCAATAAATCAAGAACCCTAGTTTGATCTTTTGATTTGGAGACCAAAAACCACCTAAAATTCTTTATATTACTAATCAATAAATATCCAGGTTACAACTTGTCCTTTATATAGGCAAATAATAACTAATCCTAATCTAACTTAAATTCCTAACTGACAATAATATAAATCATATACGTACTAGAATACTACTAACAATAGGTAGAGTCGGTTTCCTAACACCTTCTACCATCACCGGCCACCAGTCCACACCCCATGAATACCAAAAGAAAAAAAAAATGGTAGCAGCAGCAGCAGTAGTAGTAATGCCAATGTGAGTGTTTGCGACATTTTACACCTAATGGATAGCCTTTATTCCATTAGATTTTTATGCTTACCTTTTAAAAGAATATATTAACCCGGCCAATTAATAGATGGTGAAAGTGGTTCCCAAGTTTACTCTCACATGACCCGTAATGGATATCGACCTACATTGCTATTAGCGAATCGATTATTGAACATGACCCGTAATGGATATCGACCTACATTGCTATTACCTTGTGGACGTTTGGATTCTTCTCATCAACAGTTTGATAAAATACTTTGTTAAGGATTCTATTATGTGGGCGACAATGATTGCTGGTCATTTCGAAAATGGGGATCATTTTGAAACACTAACTTTGTTTAAACAGATGCAAGAGGAATGTGGATTAATACTTGAAGAATCAATGTGGGGTTTGATTGTCAATTGTGTTCTTCGAGCCTGTATTCATACAGGTGATTTTGGACTAGGAATGCAAGTTCATGGATTGATATTAAAGATGGATAAGAAGATTTTTAATAAAGGAAGTGGTTGTTCGGTTGAGTTATTTATAGGTAGCTAGATGATTAATTTTTACAAATAACTTTTGAGAAGGACACCAATCAATATTTTCTTGGTGAGAAGGACAATCTCTTTTGAGTTAACCCTCTATAAGGACAATCTCTTTGAAAGTCATGGTTGAAAATTTTGTGCAATTCCGACTTTGCCCTTTCCCACTAAGGTTAATCACTCCCTACATAGGTTATAGTGTTTTGTGCAAAAAACAAAATTTCTTATATATAATTTGACCTAAAATCATACTATGATTAGGGTGGGTATTTTAGTCCAAAATTTATTGACTTCAAAGCCATTTTGAATAAGAAACCATCTGTTTCTGTCGTTTTGAATAAGTCTCCCTAATTTTTATGGGAAACTTGGATGCATTAGAAGTGCAAGACGTATTTCTGACAAGATGGAAAATTGTGAACACTCTTCCGGATTCTGAACCATGGTGGTCTGATGTTGTGGTTGAATGTGGATATTAACTTGTAAAGACTGGTATATTGGTTCAATACATTTAATTGTTATGGATTAGTTGAAATTTCAATTCGAAGGGATAAGCAGGTCTCTTGTTTCGGCTATGATGTTCTTTTGGAAAGAGAAAAGCAAAACACCTTAACACCTTGACTCATTCTGTTTGTACCAAAAAGTTTGAGAACTAACTTAGTATAGAAACTTATATAAACCACACATGAATCTCCACCTATGGAAGTAGTTGTACAACAATGACACCTTAACACATTCTGTTTGTACACAAAACTACAAATGTGTAGATAGAGTACAGAAAGCACATCAATATATAGATACCTTGAGCCTCCACGAATGTGCGCGTGTGACAATAGTTGTACAACAGGACTATACCAGAACCTATAGACAACGACCACGTACATTAGAGTTTATGTAAGATGAGTTGAACACCCTGTTGGGGTTGAACAGTTACAGCAATAGATGGAGCATGGACATAGGAGGATGAAAGTTCAAATGAAAATTGTTGAAGGATCATTGCAATAGCCATCTTGGCTTCTAGTAAGGCAAAGTTTTGTCCAATGCATGTCCTTGGACCCCAACCAAATGGAAAGAACGCAACTCGATTCTTTGTAGCATTAGATACTCCTTCTGAGAATCTGTTTGGATTGAATTCTTTTGCGTCTTCACCCCAAAGTTCCTGATCGAGGTGGACTAAAAGCGTTGGCAGTGAAAGCTGTACTCCGGGCGGCAGGAGGACATTTCCAAGTTTCATATTCTTGTAAGTAGCTCTTAAAAGTGAATATACTGGAGGATATAACCTGAGAACCTCATATAAAATCATTGTAACCTGCATTTAATGAGTAATGATGCCAGTCAATTTTTAAGAAAATATATATCATATAAGTAGATGCGTGACATGATATGTCCAAGCTCATCGAACAAAAAGCAACACTTACAATCTTTAAGTGACTCAACCCATCAAAATCTGGAGTGTTTTTTCCGATCACTTGTAAGACTTCTTCCCTTGCTTTCTCCTGCCAAACTTGATGCATACTTAACACAACCATTGTCCAAACAAGTAAAGTTGAAGTCGTTTCTTGTCCTGCAAGGTAGAACAACTTGCACTCTTCTATAACCTCATCAATAGTAATCCCAACATTCTTTGAGTTCTCATTATTTTTAATTTCCTTCAAATTAGATTCCATTAATAGGCCTAAAAGGTCATCACTCTGCGCTTCTCCAGATTTCAGTGCATTTTCTCTCTTATTAACAATATGTCGAATCAGAGTTCGTACTTCTGTATAGATTTCCTTCATCCTTCTGTTTCTTTTAGTTGGGAGAAACCTGCCAAATTTATGTAGGGATCTGTAAACTTTGAAAAGAATCGGACACTTGAATAACAAATTAACAATACAGAGTGATTCAGTTTTAGGCAAACCTGGAACCGGGGATGTATATAGATTGAAGAGACTGGATAATATGCTTAACCTGTTCAGTTTGGAGTTTAAATACTTGTCTTCCTTCTTCGTAGCTACTACCAAATGCCGTTCGAGAAATTACATCTGCAGTCAAATTCTGCAAATCCGGCCACGCATTCACTTCACATGATTCCGAGGAAATCAACTTTTGCCATTTGTCTATCATCTCATTGCAGCAAGTATTAATGGCTGGCAACATCATCTAAAGCCAACAACAATGAAAATAACTGAGTGTCACTTAGTGTCGTGATGTATAAAATGATCCATTTTAATCGTTTATGCATGTTTTGCGTATGTAACTCAAAATATACATTTTATAGAATAGCATACTAGAGACTGACCTTTAACTTCTCTAGGTGGAAGGCTGGGTTAATAATTCTTCTGTGTTTGACCCATTTTTCTCCTTCATAGCTTATGACACCTGTTACTAAAAACCTTCCTAATGGGCTGGTTCTTGTCCTTCCATAGTGACCAAATTTATTGGAAAGAATGTCTCGTATCATTTCTGGATCCATCACAAGCAGCCTAGGAATTGGTCCCAACCAAATTAAAGATAATTTACCTGCGATTTCCAAGCGAATTGAGCACACAAACACATGAATGAATGAGTACTAACAAATGCATACACCATGCTTTCTTGAAATAAGACAACAGAGAAAAAAACTAAGCATATACTGATAATTGTTTTCGGTGGAATATACATATACTGAAATAGGCAGAACAATATATATATAGAAGTCCATGACATTCATCAGAACTCAGAAAACACAAACCAGAACAAAAAACTATATGTACACGTAAAGCAACTATGTCAAAAGTCTAAACCATTGTTCAAAATCTCGAATTCCTCGAGATCTCGTTTGAGATCTCGGATGTCTTTGTCGAGATGAACAAGTTTTTGGAGCAAATTTCGACACACATTTATACCCAACTAATATTCCCAAATTCAATATTCACTAGATTTTTTCATGATTAAAACAAGTTATTAGCAATAACCCCAAATCAAAGAGTACAAACTTTTCCGAGGGTATCTCTAAATAGCTCTTGAGTTTAATTATTAAGTCAATTTTAACAAGATATGTAAGTTGAATTCTACGAATTTCACAATTTCAAGTTCAAACTTACATTTAGAACAAACTAATATTTACAATTAATAACAATCCTTTAATTTAACTTTTTAAAAAATCAAACAATTCATTTTTAAATAATTATATCTCGACCATCTCGACACTAGAAATATGATTTCTCACGAGATCTCACAATTTCTCGCGAGATCATGAACTTATCAACAAGGTCGGTATAAAAATCATACCGTTTGAGATCTCACGAATACGAATATCTCGTACCAAATACTTTGATTTCCGAGATATCTCACGAGATTTTAAACAATGGTCTAATTAAACTATGCCAAATGGGTAAAATGGGGTTTTCAATGAAGTCCATGACATTCGTTGAAGACATAAAAATTTGTGGTCTGCTTGGTTCAACACCCCTTTTCTGTATATTCATAACTCATTTCAAATAAATTTCCAAATGAAATTAATTAATTCAAATAAATTTCAGAAAAATAAAAACTCATACCAAATTTCTGAACCGTTTGATCGACAAAAGGCATGACACGTGGTGCAATATGATGTGAAAGATCCATAGGTTTTGATCTAGCTTCTTTGCTTAAACTAGCTAATTCTTTAGTATTTCCATACAAGAATTTGTATGAATAACCTTTGATTCCTTGTTCTCTTAAAAACTTTTCAATCTTCTTGGGCTTTAACCAAACCCAATTCAAAGCTTTCCAAGCACATGAAATAACCAAAATTGCAAAAACTGCAAGAAAAACTGAGAGAATTCCAGCCATTATTGTTCTTCTTTCTGACTTCTGAACTTTGAGAATGTTGATCTGTTGCACTTAGCCACTCAGAGAAGTACATACTGAAGACTTTGAAGAGATAAAAGAGTAGAAAAATCAATCATGTAGGACAAAAATTGTGCATTACTTTCACTAAGATGACAATATCTTGATGTATAATAAACTATGTAGGACCCCTACTAGTGTCAAACTGGCATGGCCATGTTGGAATGTTTTCTCCAAGTGTATATGTTGAGACCAAGACATGTGTCAGCTGACGTGGATTCGTCGAATTCCTGACTACCTTAGTTTTTAAACCAGAGGGTGACTTACTGGCTATTGACAAGTTAGGGTACATATTGCCATATTGGTGAAGGAGCTAGCTAGCTTAGCCAGCAAGCCATTCTCAACACAGGTTTATAACCGAGTTTTGGAACCCTGGTTAATGTAATTAACGTACTTCCGCAAAACTTAATAGAAATATGATGGTTTGATTTTTAATTTCCAGTCCCATGAGGTAGAGTACGTAGGCAATTTTGACTATATTAAGGTGCAATTATTTCCATCCTCAAACTTTTATTTTGATCAGCTCACTTGTGACTTCACCCTAGTTAATTCATTAATCTGAAAACATGTTAATTTTATTTAAAACATGTGTTTTCTTCTCTAATAACTAAAAGTTTAAAAAGTTTACAAGGGATGATATAACGACACGTGTCAATTTATCAACCGTAAGATACAATCTAAGAATGATATAACAACACGTGTAACAATTTTGTTATTGAAGTTCAATCGCGTGCTATGCATGTGGAGGGGTAATATTATCATTTTAAAAAAATTTAACAAGCAAGCAACAGTTAACGTAGTCAACTCACATAAGATGCCCTGAACTCTAAATATCAATTAAAAGCGTCTCATTTCCTAAATAGGCATTATTTAGGCGTCCCAAAGTCTAAGAACCCCATCATTTTTTTTTTACTTATTTTCTTATTGGTTTAGTAGAAATGCTGATATGCGTGTGGGCCACCTATATTTGAAGTTGTATTGGGCCACCCAAAACTCAAGGCCGGTCCTGGCTTGCATGTACAGACACGTTGCATTATAAGACACTTAAGTGTCATTTTCTCAAGGACGTGCAGTTGACTCTGATCGTCTTCTCCGGAGTCTCAACGCGAAATTATTGATTTTGGGGTGAAGAAATCTAAAGGGAGCACCCAAAGTCTACAGTGAAATACTAATTTTTTTTTTTGACAATACATCTCCTGATACAAAAATCCAGACACGTGTCCCTTTATTTACAGATTTGGGCTCAATTGGTCTGTATATTTCAGGTAAATTCCGGGCCCGTTTCTACTCCCCAGATTTCTTTCAATCCACTACTCACAGTCCAGTCCAACTTTCAGTCCAAAACTCTTGCCTACCTATTCTGCCCATCTTAGCCCAACAGTCTGTGCCATTATCAATCCGGCCCAATGGTATAAATATACAAAAATACCCTAAGTATTGAAAAAAAAACTATTTTAAATAACTTAGATACCTCTATTTGATGAGAAATTACCAAGATACTACTATAAATATAAAATTATTAAAATAAATTATATAAATATTTAAAAACCTTAATTGGTTAAATTATCAAATTACCCTAAACATTTAATGTATTAGGATTTTAGAAAGAGAGAAAAACCATGCGCAGAGTGCGTGCAATGACATAGTCACAGAAAAGAAAAGGAACCTACAAAAATAATCCAAGAGCCAAAAAGACAATATTAAAACTAGAAATAATAACTAGATAAAAGGAAAAGCCGAAATATTAAATTCAGAAGGAAAATGTGTTAAATCTGACATTTCCACGAGATGGAGGGATCGGAGTCAACAAGTTCCAAAAGCTTTTGATCATCAACTTTGTCGGTGTTAACTAAATTCAACCGATTCCTTCACTGATCCAACCAGTTGAGCTGTTTCTTTGGCAATCAAAGAGGATAAAGATGAAACTCATCATTACCGCTAGGGGTTGAGATTTCTGTCAAAATTTTGATTCGATTCGATTTTTTTTCGAATTTGGAACATAATAAGTTATTTTCGATTTTCGAATTTCCGAGATATGATTTTTTCGAAAAATATTGGAATAGAATTGGAACTAGTCTTATATTTCCGATATCATCTGATTTCCAAAAAATTTCAAAACTAAGATTTTTCATTGAAATTTACGTAACGCGATTCTATAATCTTATCCTACAAAGCATATATAAGAATATTCTTGGTGTGGTTAGATTTAGAAGATAAGTTTTAATAGTAGGCTTTCATTGAAGTGGTATTTAAAAAAAAAAAAAAATTTGTCATAATTGTTTAGTTACTATATCAATGACATTACATATAATGTTGAGTTAAGTATTCATATCCGATTAAGGTAAAAATAATTTTATTTTTGAAAAAAATTATTAAAATGTGAGCGTCGACAAAATTTTGTAAATTCATATATTAACTCATGATATAAAATTTATTTTATAATGATAAACTATAATTACGATTTTTCCAAATATTTATTCCGATATTTTACAAAGTTCTTTTCAAAGTTTTCAAAATTTGTGAATTCCGATTTCTACAATTTTTTTTTTTTTTTTGTAAAATACTGAAGTTTGGATCCGATCCAGTTCAAAAAAAAAAAATAAATAAAACGGAACTGGAAGGAATTTTTTTTTTTTCCGATTTCCAATTTATTATTATTAAACATGCCATTTTCGATCCGATCCATCTGATCACCACCCCTAATTACCACCACAACCACCACCACTATCTATTCGACCGACAACACCACCACCATCAACTCATCAACACCAACACCAACTCCAACTCCAACTCAACCACCATAATCAACACCCACATGAGTATGACTAATTGACTATGTGTGTTTGTATCATGTAATTACAATGTAATATGTATGATGTGTGAAACATATCATGCAAAAGGCCCAATAGCCCATTACCCCAATATGAGGAATCTTCTATAAAACCCTAATTTGTATTTCTACACCATGCAAATTGCAAAGGCCCGGGCATGGAATGATGGAAGACTACCCACCCGAGTCATGACCCTAAAATAACATGAATACATCATTCAAGAATCAAGATTACAGTCGACCAGTCGTCTTCTCTTCCTCTCTCTCCCCATAATCCCATAAAACCCTAACACCTTGAAGGGCAGCTAGAGGAGATAGAAGGTATCAATGGCAAATCTTCCTCAAGATATCATCCCCAACATACTATCAAGACTTCCGGTAAAATCTCTCTTGCGGTTTAGGTGCATATCAAAGCATTGGTGTTCTTTAATTGATGATTCTGATTTTGTTAAAATGCACTTAAATCATGCTATTCAAAATGAAAAATTTCAGTTAATAGCATATAATTGGTTGGAGCATGGTCTTTACTCAGTAGACTGTGATACATCATACACTGAAGCTGTAAAACTCGATTATCCATCATATGAAGCTCTTGGAAAATTTCATTGAAGCCTTATTTTGCTGTTTGGTGGACTAAGTTAGTCTAACTGCCCTCTCATTCAAGCATTCTGTTAATGCATTTTCTTTAGTTATAGTCTGTTTATTTCCTTCTGATACTGACTGAATTATCTGGTAATTGTTCGTATTTAGTCTTGCAGAAAAGTTTGGGAAGTTTGAGATGTGATATTATAGCTGAAAAGAAATTGTAGAGACCAGAGACTTTCGGCAATATATTCTACTATCTTGGGGCATCAGTAGCGGCGTAGTGCTGTATTACAATTACAATATCATTTTGAACTTTAGTAAGTTTTAGATCAACTGTATACAGTTTTGTAAAATACTTAATGGTCATCATCTGTTTTATGTTTGGTGCAGTAATATGTTATCTGTATCACTTTTTTTTGAAGCCTCAATAATGTCGATCTTCTTTGGGAACTCAATTTCTCTAGGCTGTATATTCACATTGTTTTTTCTCATCATTTTAATCCAATTGGACTTCAATCACTCCATTTACAACCTAATGAACACCTAAAAACACCAGACCCACTCCGTGACTCAAGCCATTTTCTGAACTTTGAACTACTGTATAATAAATCTCTTGGGGGATTATCAATAATTAATGTATCAATTGTGAGAAATGATTTCTATTTTCTCTAATAAAATTTACTACAACTTATTTTCCGCGGCTTCTTTACTACCCTTCTTTCACACTCGCCGGACTGTCTCACTGTGGTTCTCTATTTATAGTTTATTACTTTATTTTGTGGGTAAAAAATCATTTTCTGGATGATATACAGTTAACAAAACAATGTGAAGGTGTAATCCCCAGTTCCTCACATAGGCAATTGTTGATAGTAGACTGGGCCGAATGTTTATATTCGGCACAAGGTTAAGTGAAGGTGTAACACGCTTTCCAATCCACCAGAAGGTCTCTGAAGTGGAAATCTCCATTCATGGGGTGTCCACCAATCCAATTCCACAGTGTCCCTTTAATTCTCTTTAAAATGGTTGTTGTGTTTGCCTCTGCAGCTCTGACAATTCTCCTATTTCTGGATTTCCATGTGATCCAATGGACTGCTGCAGGGATGAACTTCCACAGTTTTGATGCAATGTCGCTTCCATGGTGTTCTGGCCATGCCGTGAGTAACTGTTCGATGGAGTTAACAGAGCTGAAGAAGTCTACAGTATCAATAATGCCACCAGTTGCTTCCTCCCATTGGGAAAGAGTGAAAGGGCAGCGGATGAAGAGGTTTTTTTTTTTTTTTGATAGGAAGTTTCAACTTTATTCAAAACAAGTCAAGATTACAGTCCTGATCAGCATACCAACCAGTATCGTCAGGTTTAGAAAGATCAGCAACAAAAACAAGACACAACAGAAACTAACTCCCCTATCAACTTATGCCTTGCACAAGGGAGTCCCAGTTCAAGAGCAGCTCTGTAAATCTGTGGTTGCTTCTTCTTTCATCTGTGGACATCCAATTCCATAGGTATGCCAGCACTTCCCTATGCACCTGTTGAAGATTCCTGAGTTGCCCCCTAAAAACTCCCCTCATTTCTAGCCCTCCACACACCCCACAACACAGCATAGGGGACTAGGCGCCACAACTTTGACGCAAAAGCCGAAGCATTGATATGTGGCCATGCTCTTTAGAGAGATTCAACATTAAGAAAATTAAAGAGATTAAAATTCTGACCTGCTAAAGGTGCCAGAAATTTGGCCCAAATGCCACGGACAAAATCACAGTGTAAAAAGAGATGCCCCATAGATTCTTCTTGAGACAGACACATATAACAGTTAGGTTCCAGCTCCATTCCTCTAGCATTTAATTTTATAAATTCCACCTACCAAGCTTATTGGTCGATAGTCTCCCGTTGAAAGTAAACCTTCCCTCTTCGGAATCATAACAATATGAGTGGTATTGTTCTTCTCATCCAGATACCCTTGAGATTGAAATTCCTGCACAACCAGCATTATATCAACCTTGAAAATAGGCCATCATTTATTGAACACTTCCATAGGGTAGCCATCAGGGCCTGGGGCTTTATCACCTCCCAAGTCCCTAATAGCACTTAGAATTTCCTCCTCATCCATAGGTCGTTCCAACCATGCTGCCCTTTCTTGGGATAAAGAATCAAAATGTAAACCATCCAAACGGAGTTGTGTGTGAGGTGAGAAATTCTCCCCAGTAAACAGATCAGTGAAGTAGTCCACAACATGTTCTCTGATTACACTTTCATCATTCACTATGGAGTTGTTGATGGTGATTTGTTCCAAAGTGTTCAATCTGTTTTTTGCATTTGCTAGAAGATGAAAAAACTTTGAACACTTATCACCCTCTCCATTCCACTTAGTGGTTGCTTTCTGCTTCCAGCTTATCCCATCATTGCGCAGAGTATTGTTTAAATCCCCTTGTAAAATTACTTTTCTCTCAAACTCCACCTCATTCAGACCCTGTGCCTCTTCCTCTATTTCAATTTGGTTTATAACTGCTGAAAGTTCTTCAATCTCAATGTTCCACTGTTTCAATTTCTTTTTTAGTGCTCGTACTTTCAGCCACCAAACTGTACTTGGCGACCCCACAAATTTAAAAGACTCCCACCATTGCTGAATAGATTTCATCAAGTCAGGGTGCTGAAACCACATTAATTCAAAATGAAAAGGGATTGGACCCCTATGTTTCTCTTGGTCTGAGCGCAATTCATTCCCAGACACTTCCGCTGCGATTAACACCACCTTACCTTTTCCACTCAACACATTTGGAGAGATCAATCTATCTACAATATATCGATCTTTGGTCTTCAATTGTTTTTTTCCCTTCCTTCTACCCCTCTTCTTCGCAGTCTGCTTCGCCCAAATGGACCATCTATGTGTTTTGTTCAACCAAAAATTATTATTCAGACCCGAGTAGGATTGTTTGGAAGCAGTTCTTTCCGAGTTGGCTACCCTCACTGCTTTTGATTGGGCCTCCACCATATGAAGAGGTGAAAAGGATGGACTCTTATTCATTGATGTAGAACGTGCAATGGGGTTCTACAGTCATGCCCAAATTCAGCAAACGATCTGAAGTGTAAAGTTTACCATGGAGGCAGCACCAAAGGAAGAATTTGACTTTAGAGGGAAGTTGAGATTGCCAGACTAGTTTATGGGGAAAGGTGCCAATTGTCCGCAAGTTGGGAGTTATCAAGTACCTTGTAGAAGCTCTTGACAGAGAAACTCCCTTTTTTGTTGTTCTGCCATATCCATGAATCTGCGTCATCAGAGCAAGTCAGACTGTCAGAGTAGTTTTCTGGAAATTTTGTATCTGATTCAAGTGTTACCTATGTTTAGGCTTTACCCATTGGAGCCCATTTAAATTTTGATCCAAAATCCAAACTTTATTGGATCGGGTCAAAGATTTCCCTTGATCCCATGCATGCATTCATGCATGGTGATGTGTCAATTCAGCTAGCACATGTGTCATCAAAGTCATGAAACAAAACGACAGCTTGACATCAAAAGCAGGTTATGTGTCATTGTGTCTGGCTTAACACTTCACTTCTCTCTCTCTCTCTTCTGTGTTTCTGATCTCTGAGGTTTTAGGAGAGAAAGGGTTGTTGTTTGTTTAACACTTTGTCAAGTAATGGCAGCAGATACCAGTAGTGAAAAGGAAATGGAAGAAGAAGAGTTTAGAATGCTGATAAAGTCTAAGGAGAAGAAAAAGAATCAGGGTATTAATGAAGATCAGATGACCTTGGCTCAGTGTTTCCAGTCTTTACAAAGCTCCCCTGAGCCCCAGACTTCCCTTTCCATGGTTCAATTCTCTCTCTCTCTCACTCACTCTCTGCATTTCACTTATTTGTTTCAACTCTGTAGATTTGTATATAATTAATATGCATTTCAATGAGAATTTGGATGTTATGATATGATGATGATGATGATGGCAGTAGATTACAATTTTGTTAATACAAATGCGCAAAATTTGTTGAAATATTTCTTTTGAGTAATTCATAAGAAAGTTGCTTATTAGTGTCGAAATTTTACATTTTAATGTTGAATAAACATACCATAGTACACTGCATGCCTACTTTAATTACCTCCTTAAGGGCTGACGGCAATAAGTTTGAACAGGTAGTTCTCAATAAACCTGAGACACCTTTGAGGTCAGTATCAAGTTTTGAACAAGTAGTTTTAGATAAACCTGCAGAGACACCTTTGAGGTCAGTAGCAAGCTGTTTTTCATTTCTTTCGGTGTTTCAACAATTTCTACATTTATAGTTTGTTGTCTCATAATTGTTTTCTGATTGCTTGAAGCTATGAACAAGAACAAGCATTTACTAATCATGATAAAGTTAGGCTCTGCGCTATACAACGGGCAGAAGAATTTCGAGCAAATTTAGACCCTCGGTTCCCTAGCTTTGTTAAATCCATGCTCCGCTCACATGTCGTTAAAGGATTTTGGATGGTAATCGAAGATAATCTTCTATCCACATGTAGAATTATATTAGAAATCATCTAGAGACATATTGGATTTGGAGTATTATATACATAGATATGTCTTTATTAATATTTTTCTTTTAACAATAGGGAATTCCTAGACAATTCTGCAAAGCGCACCTTCCAAAACATGATGTTACAATTACTTTGGTTGATGAGAATCGGGAAGAATTTGTTACTAATTACCTCTTGCATAAGATTGGACTGAGCGGTGGGTGGAAAGGTTTCGCTGTTGCTCACAAATTGGTGGAAAGAGATGCTTTGGTTTTTCAGTTAATCAAGGCTACCACATTCCAGGTTTGATTTAGATTCCTTTGTAATTATCTTCTTCATGAGTTGTGTCTAGTTGGTCGTTGTCAACTCAAGAGATCAAGTCTTCCTTTGCTATTTTTCTCAATCCATGATTTACTATTACACGATAACATTTTCCCTTCAGGCCGGTAAGGTGGGATTAAGAACCATTATCAAACTGCATGATTCATTTTTGTAATCAACCGCAAGTATCTACCCAAGCAATAGAATCATCAGCCTCGTTAAGTTTGCTAGCTCTAGTTATTGAACTACTTGGGTAAAAGAATTGTTATGGTTGAACTAATTATTGTCCTATAGTATTATTACTATGAAGTGGGTTAATCATAAGAACTTTTTCCTGCAAGTAATCATTTGTGTCGTGGAATACCACCAAATTTTTCCTGATGCTTGTCATTGTTGTAGGTCCACATCATAAGGGCATTTAGCCTGGATGCAATTGATGGGGTTATAGGCTTTGTCACTCTGGATTCTGATCCAAAACACTCAAGTACATGTATGTTGCTTGGCGTCTCTCTCTGATCTTTCATTCGCCATTTAAGTAGAGAGGTTATGATATAAAAACTTTTATCAAAATTATATATCTGCTCCTTCACTATAAAGCAATAATGCAGGTAAGAGCATCGAGACTAGTGGAAAGAGAGTGAGAAAACGTCGAAAGATTGTTTCATTTGCTGATGTTGAAGCCCCAACAAAGGAGAAGTTTGGAAGTGACAGTGATGATATGGGTTCAGAAGTTTTAGAATGTATCAAATTTTTGGAGACCAGTGTTGAGTTTAAAGATGTGAAAGATTTGGAGAGCTTCACCATAGCAGTAAACGGTTTAGTTATTGACTCTGAGCTCTCTAAGAACGAGCGGACTAAGTACTATGAACTCTGCTGCAGTCAAGATGCTTTCCTTCATGACAATCTTCTAGCAGGCATCAATATGAAGTTGGCTGCAGGAGCAATTTCTGAAACTGTAAACATTGCCAACTCTATACAATCCAGCAAGCTTGGCACCTGTCGAGATGACTATGCAACATGGGATAACAGTCTCAGAGCACTTGAGCAGCTTGGCATGAATGTAAGATTTTTACGTGCTCGAATACAAAAACTTTTGAACATTGCCTGTGAATCAGAAGGGACAGTAGACTTGAAGCAGTATAGTGAAGCCATAGTTGGGCAAGCCCGTGTGAAGAAGGAGATAAGAAGTATGGAAGCTAAACTTGTTGAGCTAGAAAAGGCATCTAAAAGGATGGGTACCAAGATAAAAAATCTGGAAGCGAAGGTTAGGAGGAATGAATTGAAGTTCCAGACACAGGTTAGTTCTCCTTGGTGAAATCCTGTTTACTAGAAATGGAGATATATTTACTTGCATTTTGCTAACTTCAGAGTACTAGAGCAGTTGATCAAGACTGTCGAGTGTATAGAAAAATCAAAAATATTTTTTGTATACCTAAACCCATACAATGTACGGGAGATGATCATCTCCCGCTTTTGTTCTTTCGTGGTTTTGTCAAGTTAAATTCCTGTAAAATCATGTACAAATGGATTGTAGGAGTATGCATTATATATGAATTTTAGTAATACCTTCTCAAGTGCTTCATTTTTCTCTCTTTTTCTTATAAGCTCTGCCTCTTTTGAGTTGCCTATTATCTCTCACACCCATTTTTCTGAAAAATCCAAGGTCTTCAAATCCTAGTACTCTATATACAAATATAGATCTGAAAAAGTTGAGCAACTTGAGTAGCCCAACTTAAGAGGAGACTGCTTTTCCAGGGCATTTTCTAGTCTAAGTACAGACATGAGGGGACAGATTTTCCTACTTCACCACAGGATTTAATATTTCCATAACTGCTGATTTCATTTCAAGCACGTTCAGGCACCTACCTACAATTTGTGAAGGGCTGATGACCATGTTTGTCTAACAAGGACTACAGGGGCAAGAATGGCTTTATATTTACCATCTCCTAGAAGATTCACACACAACTTACAAACTCCAACAGAATTTGTACAAGACTTTAGCAAAGAAAATTCTAATTGTTGATGTGCACTTCTGCCCAAACATTATTGCTTTTAGTCTGGGGCACTACTTTCTTTTGTGCATGAATGTACCATGTAACATAACATAAAAATATATCCTAAACCGATAGGATATATTACTACATAAAGATTTACATTCAGCCCAAAACATTAACAGTAACCAATCCAAGATTCTTCCCTGGGCAAACTCTACATCCAGTCCTGAACGGTGCAAACCTGAGATAGTTACCCCTCACATCCACATTTACACCACCATCACTCCAAGAACCTTTCTGCCTTGAATAGTACAGGCAGTGTCCACACATTTCAGTCACCCCTCACATCCACATTTCAGTCACCCCTCACCCTCCAAGAACCTTTCTGCCTTGAATAGTACAGGCTCACTCCACACATTTCAGTCACGAGTGATAGCCAAAATATTGATCAGGGCTGTGGCATTGATAGAGATGAGCAATTTAATGCTGGGTTGCATGTCTGGTATGAAGTATTGGGACCATGATAGCAACGGACCAACCCGAAGCGTTCCTTTGACCACAGCTTGCAGATAAGCCAACTATATATAAACAAAAACACAAAATATAGCTCCCTGCACTTGGCCGGAGTGTTGAAGGCACAGGTCATCTGCTAGTATTGTATAAGGACACCTTTTCATACTCCTGAGAAAACACAATGACAAATGACATTTTTTGCACCATGTTGGCTAATATCATAAGACAAAAACATAGAATATCTGCAAAGACAACTCAAACACACTTTGTACATCATGTTTCTGATGTTAAGTAGAAGATCCACAGGATGTTCATCATGGTTCCCTGTGTGGATTTCAGCACAAATTCTGAAAACCATTGCTGCCTATAGAATGTTGATGAACATATTCAGCAAAGACAATTTTAGTTCTGCAGGCAGAGCTAGGCAGAACCATCTTTAAAATCTATCAAACCCGTTCATACAAATATCTTTTGTTCTGCGCTGATTAGTTTTTGTCGGCTTCATTGTTGATACCACTGACATATCTAGGCTCATCACATGATTAAGTGCAATTCTTGTGATGAAAATATAGTATCTCTTTATCAAGATTAAACCCACAGACATACATACGGTACCTAGGCTCATTACTCACTTCCCTAATAAAGACCTGCCTCAGCCACAAAGCCTTCACTATATTCCCTTTTCAAGTTTGCAGACCTAAGTCACAAGATTAAACCCATAGATATATCTAGGCTCCCATATATCCGTCCCGTACACACTAGTAAGCATTTGCAATTCCAAACAAAAAGATAAAACCAGCTATAATCACATTTTTTTTTTCTTATTCAACACACAAGTTCTTCAATATCAATCCCACCACAACATGATTTGATACAGTGCTAGCATCTTACAAGCAATAATAGCAGAAATGCTCGGATTTATACTTTTGCAGGGATCATTGTATTTACCTGAACCAAGTTCCTTGCAGACAAAATATGTAGATTGTCTTGGATGTCGGCAATGACTCTCTTTGCACCATATTGAGTATACAGTCTAGCTACACTTTCACAAATTTTCGCTTGCACCATTAGTTATGAGTGTAACCTCGCATTCTAACCTGTAAAATCAAATGATTATTACAGAGTGTGTTTCAAAATGGTATAAAGCCAAATTATTTGATAAAAATTGCGATAATTACAAACTCAATTTTCCTACTGGTGAACAGTGGATTATTTTGAAAAATAAGTTCAGCACTCAGGAGGATACAGTACCATTTTATAGGCAGAACCACGGACCATCAATGAAATCACTCAGTCCTTCCCACTCCCACACCTAGATTGTTGTTCAGCATTGATTAGAGTTTTGGGTTTCATTCTTGACCAGTGAGTAGTGACTACCTGTCCATTTCTTGAATGACTAGTCCAGTGTGAGGAGTAAAAATATTATCCCCATAAAGATTTTAATCTTTGCGCCGTGATATAAACCTACATGAAAGGAGAACAAATATAAGAAACCATAATTAATAAATACCCTGAATCAAACTTCACCAAAATAGTTCTTTTGACATTGAACTATAACTTCTACAAATTCAACTGTCTAGAAAACTTTGAATGCATTAGCATGATCGGACAATAACATGTCAGTACCAAATAGGATAAGACTTAAACACTACAATGCTCCTGCGAGCACATCTCAAGATGCAATGCTTCTTGCAACATGTTTCAAGATGTCAGCATGTATAAAAAATGCATGAAAATCATTTTGCATTAACTATCAAGCAGAATACTCCTCAAATTATTATGAAAAAAATGCTACCACGTGATACAGATGTTAACATTTTGAGTATTCGAAACTGAATGTTCATAAATGGTACCATACAAGAGATATCCCATACTAAAAGCACTTTTCTACCAGATTTCATAATGAAAAATGTCAATGAAGTAACACATCAAACAAATGGAAGGGTAACCCCTGGTCTGCAGTTGAGAGGACAACTGTTACACTTGTCTTTTCATTACCCTCACGTATATAATGTGACACAAAATTCTTTAATGGTGTGGCGTAGGAAAGGGTGCAGGGGAACTCACACAAGGAGTAGGAATACACAATAAAAGATATTCAAGATAAATCACTATTCAAGGGTCTACTACAAGCAACCTTTTCTGCAACTATTTGTTGAATTTGACTTGCAATGCAAAAAAGATTGTTCACTGATGCGCTGATGAAAGAACTGATGTACAGACACATCAGTGAAAATCAGCGTTAAAAGGGTTGGAAGCTGCAGGGTTGGAAGCTGCAAGTTTGGAAGCTGCAAGTTTATAATGATTTAAACATCTAATTAACTATTTAAGCCCAGTAGATAACAACTCAAGAGCCAACTACAGAGAACTAGCTGACCCTTAATATTAATGGCTGACTCATATCTGATTTCGAAGCTATAAGGATGACTTATTAGTTTATAAGTAATAAACTCAAATAATTTGAAAAAACAAACATTATAAAAAGAACTGATACCAGGTATGCCTAAAAAAATTATAGGAAGCAAGACAACATACAAAAATACATAACAGCAGTCAGCAGTCAGTAGATCTACTCCAAGAAGCATCACCTTTGCCATAGTTATCGGGCAAAAACCCAAGAAGCATCTCCGTTTCTTTACAATTTGGTTGCTTTCGCAGACAAGTTCACTAGCATAGACGCAGTTATGGCATTTGGTGTGAAACCCTTCGCAGTCATGGTGTTGAGAAGTTGCATTGCCTTGTGGGAATCATCTTCTTTCACTAGATATCCTTGAACTAGGATATTGAATGTGAAGTCACTGGGAGACAAGCCTTCTTTTATCATTTCTCTGAAAAGATCTTGAGCTTCTTTTAACTTTCCTTCTTTACAATATCCATTGATCATGATGTTATATGTTATTGTGTCAGGCTGTAAATCTTTGGTTGAAAGATTGTAAAAGAGTTCCTTTGCCTCCAACAGTTTCCCTGTTTTGCACATGCCATCAAGGATGATGTTGTACATAACAATATTAGCCTTTAAACCATTCTTTTCCAACAGATTATACCATTCGATTGCTTGTGCAAAATGGTCGTTCTTGCATAATCCATCCATCAATACATTATAGGTGAAAAAATTTGGCCTTTCCCCATGAGTTAGCATGTCCTTGAAAAGCTCTTTTGCTTCCGACACTTTTCGAACCTTGCAAAATCCACCTATAAGGGTAGTGTAGGTAATAGTGTTAGGTGTTAATCCCTTGCATCGCATATCATTAAAAATATGGACTGCGTCATCCATTCTCCTAGCCTTGCAATAGCCATTGATCAGTATGCTATAGCTATATATGTCCGGTTCATGACCTTTAGCAACCATTAAATCAAAAACTTGTTTTGCCTCTTCCATTCTCCCTTGCAAACAATATCCATTCATCAAAATGCTGTATGTGAATATGCCAGGTTTCTTGTCTTCCTCTGTCATCATCTCGATTATATGATGTGCTTCATAAATCTTACCTTCTTTACACTTACAATCAATCAAAATATTATACGTTTGCACATTAGGTGATATTCCACGACTTACCATTTCACTTAACAATTTTGACACTTCATTCCATTGACCTAAATTACATAGGCCATGAATCAAGGATGTGTAAGTGATAACATCAGGTTTGTGACCAGTTTGTGACATCATCTCTACGATCTGGAATGCTTCCTTTATCCTCCCTTGTTTGGAAAGAAAATCAACCAGAATGGTATAAAGTTTTACATTTGGTTTGATATTCTGACTCAACATTTTTCTGAATAAACTCATGGCTTCCTTCAGTTGACCAAATCTGCATAGGCCATGAATCAGAGAGGAATATGTAACAACATTTGGTGCAACACTTTTGGTATCCATTTCTCGAAAAAGATGGAAAGCCTCATCCATTCGATTCTCCTTACAAAGACCATCAATAATCACACTATACAAATTGACATCAGGTTTAACGTTCCTCTTTTCCATCCTTCTCATTAACTTGAGAGCAGCATCAGTATCATTGGTTTTGCAAAGTGCATCAGTTACAACTCCTATTGTGAAAACATTAAGAGGGTAGCGATTGTCTAACATTTTATTGAACAAATCCAGAACCCTCTTTACATCACGCTTCCTAGAAAACCCTTTGAGTAAAGTGCTAAAAGTAAAAGCATCTGGTTCCATCCCACGCTTGAAAATATTACCCAAAACAGCAAAACCCAAATCGACACAACCAACATAACAACAACAGTTAATCAAAGTATTTAGTGTAACAATATTTGGTTGAATTCCAGCTAAAAGAATTAATTTAAATTTATTAAAAACCCAATGATAATATTCCATCTTAACAAGGACATGTAACAATTGATTAAAAGGGATAATACAAGGCAAAGGTCTTATCTGTAACAATTGATTAAACAATCCTAAAGCTTCATCAAGGTCAATATCTCTAGATTTGCAACGACCTCCAACGTAATACTCAAAATCAAGTTTGTTCTTATTCTTTTTAATGTTGTTAGTAATAATGGTAGAGGAACAAGTAATTGTTGATAAATGTTGTTGTTGATGGTTTGAAGTTTTGGTGGTTTTGGAAGGAAAATGAAATAAGGAAGAGTTATTAATACTTACATTTGGGAAACAAAGTGCACTGCCACCAATTGTTGTAAACATCGCCATCGCCATCACCATCACCATGATCTTTATCTCCTGTTAATTTGATGGATTGGGAGTAGAGAGATAAGAGAAAACACTCAAACAGAAACCAAGAGTGTGTGACAAAAGAGTCAATGACAAAACTGAAAAGTAGTGGAAATAGGATATGGGCTAGGGTTCCTTGCACAGCCAAAATGGCATGCCATGTGCCATGGGCGGCATGTCTTTTTAGCTGTTCTTAATAATTAATTAATTAATATTTTATTTTAAATATGTGTTTATAAAAATTTATATTTAGAAACTAGAAGACAAAGTTTTTAGAAGATATATTTTTTTTACCCAGATTTGAGTAGGATGTGAAGTACATGAACTAACCCCAAATTGATGAAATTATCCAAGAATGTAATTGATTAACAATTGGTGCAATTTATGTCTTAAACTCTTAGCACAAGGTACTTTTAAACTTGACTTTGAATAATCATATTTTTTTTTTCTTATTTGAATATCTTCTAATGAAATTCTAAAAGAAATTTAATATATTTTATTATTGTTAACTTACCGTGATTATATTTAAATAAAATTATATAGCACATAATTACACCTTGAAGTGTTAGAGCTACCAAACTTTGTAAATCGATATGATACATGACAAAAATGGGTCATGTATGCAAGGGGGAGGGCAAAACGACATGCCATTTAGCTTTGACATGCCATTAAGGCATGCCTAAAAAATAGTCCATGCCAGGAACCCTAATATAGGCAGGATAAACTATCATTGATTTATACCCCTATCTAGTGGGCTACAGCCCATGGATCTAAAACAAATCCTAATTTAAAAACTTAGTATTTTTTTTTTTTAAACAAACAACTTTAGCTTAGTTGGTTTGTTATCCCTTCAAACAGTGACAGGTTGTGAGGAGTCCGAATTTGTTCCACACTCTTTAAAGAGTGCGGAACAATACTCTCCACCTGTATCGACTCGATCTATATCATCTATCACCGATATTGTCCCCACTTAGCCACTGCGGTCGTCCGAAAGTGTGGGTTTTTATGGACAGCAACCTGCTTCTCAGGAAGTCACCTGCATCGACCCGATCTATATCCTGCATGATGTGTTTTTCTTTTATTGGTACAATATGTATGATGTGTGAAACATATAATGCAAAAGGCCCAAAAGCCCATTACCCTAATTCTATATTATAATCTACAAAGGGTACATAAAATAGATAAGTTGGGGTTATAAGTAGCGATCCAGATTCTCTCGAGTTTGAAGTTGTAGATTAGATCTGCAGCTGTGATTAGATTGGAGACAAACTCATTTATTAATCGTTGGATTAGATTGCGTCAAAACTTAAGTTGTGTTGGATGCATGGTTGGGATCACATTAGATTGGTCCAAACTTAAGTTAGTGTTGGATGGTTGGGATCACATCGGTCCACATCCTCTTCCTCTTCTCTTCATTTTATTTGCTTCCTCATCAAGGTACTGCGGCTGTGAATGGGGTTAAGTTTCAAGGTACTGCTGCTGTAAATCTTTTTTTTTTGTGTCTTAGTTTCAAGGTCGAATCTCTTTTTATCATCATCGTCTCAATCATAATCAAGGTACTGCGATGATTCTAAGTGCCCTTTTCATCAATCAAAAATAAAAAAAAATAATAAAAAAAATCATAATCATAATCTTACTCTTCAATAACATCATCATTATCTCAAGCATCATCATTGTCTCAATCATAATCAGAAAAAAATAAAATTGCACTTATATAGCTTCAAGTTTGTGAATTCAATGTTAAAATTGAATTCAATGTATGATTGATCCCAAAACTTAATTGACTGCATCCACTCTCTCAGCGGGTAATATTTTTATCTTGTTTTAAGGAATTTTTTATCTTAAAAACTATTTTCTCTTCTCATTCCCTGCAATATATTTTTCGTCGAATGCCCTGCAATATGTGCTAATCAAGTCCACCATTGTAGTTGTTTTGCCATTGAGTTATCTTCTGATTCACTCAAGCCAAAGTCCCCATTGGATTTCAAAATAAAAACATCTTTTTTTTCCAGTGAGATACACTTGCTTTGGAGAGTTCTTTCCCATATAAGGGTCCAGACAAAGTAGCTTACCTTTAATGGCAGCTTTTGGTTCCAGACCTTTCTAGCGGGGAGTTTGTTCTTTCCAAGTTCAGCTCATTAATTCTCTTAGTCTCCAGAAACCTATGCATAGAATTAACAAAGGAAGGACTAAGAAGTATTTAATCCTCTTAGTTCCCAGCAGCTTATGCATAGAATTAACAAAGGAAAGAGTATTAAAATAATGGCCCTGGATATCGTTGTTCCTATACTACAGGATATGAAGGAAACCCAATACACCCAAACCGGATGCACACCATAAATTCTCTCTTTCTATCTCTAGCACTTAAACCTTAAATTGATTTGATAATTAAAAAATAACTTTGAAGTATAGATGTAATATAAAACAAAATTTAAATTAGATAGTCTAAATTGTTTTTAATTGTTTTATTGATAGGTCTTTTCATGGGGCATCTCACTATTACAGGCTAGCATATCTTTGAATAAAATATAGAGTCTGATCAAAGAAAGATCAGAGCAACTCATCTATGGTCATTTTCAGTTTGATTACAGTGTTGTGATTGATAAAATTGATAGAGTTTAGGACTAAGGAGTATTTTAATCCCGCCATCTTATCGTATCCCTACTATCATTGACTTGCTTGGAGTTAAATAACCCAATGAACCTAGCTAACTGTTCCATCTCTTCTATGGACAGGGATGCTCAACCAATCCACTTATTCAATTAAATAAACTTAGGTCTAGCACGAACAACAACAACACGCCAACACATATACATGTCTTTTCACCACTGCAAGGAAGGTTCTCTGTTCTCTCATGACATCGTGTGTAAACTATAGTATAGTTTTCACCTACGGGAAGGCAACTCTTCTTTATTGATTTGAGTCGTGATTCTCTGTCATCTTAGGTGATACATTGTAGAAGTATAGTTTCGTACAAGCAACAGTTCCAACCAAGTTAAACATGGAAATTGGAAAGTAATTTTGCACAACCCCGATTATATGCATTATATTGTGCATTAAAGACTTATGTGAGAATATTCAAATCAATTATGCAAAGACCAGTACATGGATTTGAATTTGATTGCGCAATTGGGCAATTTTAAAGAGATGAGCTTTAAAGAAGTGATATTTCATGTCAGTAGGTGTTTCTTATCTTTGGAAAAACAACGGTTAAATGTTTGATTTTTAGAGAAAAAAAATATTTGTTTGTTTGAGTGTCAGAGCATCATCAGGTTCCATCCTGATCTGGAGCATTTAATTAAGAGACACAAATATTACATGTTTGTTCACATAGTCTATGAGCTATTGGGATCTTACAAGCTGGACAACAAGCATTGCAGGAACAATGGTAACTACTGATGATTCTTGCTGTTGTTTGTGTGGCAGTGATCTGACAGGTTAGGTGGTGGTTTTTTCTGTTTTGTTGGGCCTGATATGGTCTGATTAGGGATGTTGCAACTATTGTATGTGTCTGCCAATATGGGAGTTTGTATCCCTTGGTGTATCACCTGACGATATACAAAATTTTGTATATGCTGATCAGAATTGTATCCTATCATATTTGTGGTTAATGAAATACTATATTTGTATAAAAAAAAAAAGTTGTCATCTTTGGTATTATCCTCAAATCACAACCTCTGTTGACCAGCTTAGTAGGAGACCAATAGTAAACATGTATTATCTTCTAATGTCATACTCTCTCTCTCTCTCTCTCTCTCTCTCTCTCTCTCTCTCTCTCTCTCTCTCTCTCTCTCTCTCTCTCTCTCTCTCTCTCTCTCTCTCTCTCTCTCTCTCTCTCGGTGAACAAAATGTACTCCTTAGTTTAAAATGTTGAATTTTATATGTTGCAATTTTACTTCCCATCAAAATAAGTACTGTATACATTAATGTCAGTACAGGGGGTTCTTAACTCTCTCTCTTTCTCATAATAAGGTGAACAAAATGTACTCCTTAGTTTAAAATGTTGAATTTTATATGTTGCAATTTTACTTCCCATCAAAATAAGTACTGTATACATTAATGTCAGTACAAGGGGTTCTGAAATTTATCTGAACTATTGTGTAATTACCTCTCTCTCTCTCTCTCTCTCTCTCTCTCTCTCTCTCTCTCTCTCTTCTCTCTCTCTCTCTCTCTCTCTCTCTCTCTCTCTCTCTCTCTCTCTCTCTCTCTCTCTCTCTCTCTCTCTCTCTCTCTCTTACATAATAAGGTGAACAAAATGTACTCCTTAGTTTAAAATGTTGAATTTTATATGTTGCAATTTTACTTCCCGTCAAAATAAGTACTGTATACATTAATGTCAGTACAAGGGGTTCTGAAATTTATCTGAACTATTGTGTAATTACCTATCAATCTATATAATGAATAAAGTTAGTTTTATCTTTGCTCATAATTTTTATTTGTGACTGCAGGTTGTTTAACTCTATTAGACGTAGAAAGTAATCAGAGATTGGTTTAAGCTTACAATTAGGTATACTTTCTACCTAAGGTAACTGTGGCTCTGGTTGGGAGAATTTTTTTTAGAAAATCCATGAAAACACATTATGGATATGTCACAGATGATAGAAAGTAGATTAATTGTACAATATATCATGATTGTGTGTATTAACCTATTCATGTTCTTAAGTGCTTTTGAATTCATCTGATATGGAGGATAGAAATTACGAATACTAACCTGTTCAAGTTCTTTTTAATCCAATGAGAGTTATAACTATAGAGTTCAGCTATCCAATGAAAATTTCAACTACAATCAACTAATGATTTTTAGTTTTACAATTCATTTTCAACTACAATCAACTTTAAAGGTGTATTTTATCGATTTTATATCATTTTTCTACGCATTGCATTTATAAGTTTTACACTCATCTATTGCATCTATTAAAGCTCTTAATCATTTATCCATTAGCCAATGTTTCAATGAAGTAGCATAAAACTTTCTCAGTTACAACAATAAAGTTGTTTCAATTACCGCGAACTATTTAGCAACAGTTCTCTTTTAATATCATTATCAGAACTCACTCCATCGTCTTCTACTTCCTCTTCTAATAATTTCTCATGAGATGACTTACAAATAAAGTTTGGAATATTTTTGTTTGAAGTTAGACACAATGTTCAACCTACAAGATTGAGCCAGACCATAACGTTCTGGGTTGATTAAAAGCAGAAATCGTCATGTCAACTTCTTTCGAACACTATAAATGTTACTCAATATATTCTGTAACAGCATAACAAGTAACCTATGCAAGGGAATGTGTGCAAATATATCCTGTGGACTAACATCTTATCCAATACCAGGACAATCTTACAGATTCATACATGAAATGTTTCTGATTTAGTGCCGCATGTAGTGTCGAGTATATTTTGATCAGGGGTTCTAGCATTGGAATATTGAACATCAACATTAGTGTTTCTGACTTTTCTCACTCTCCAGGTCATACTATCAAAAAAAAAAGGGGTAAAGAACCAAACTTACCATTAAAATCAATTGACAAATGAAGATTTAGCTAATGGTGCCCGGTATGCCTTTAATATGCTCTTACCCTTGCTAATCCTAGACATTGTTTTCTTCAAGCCTAAGAAATTGTTCCCCAACCAGTTTTCTGTAGATCTCAAACATTCACATATTAACCACATCACTGAAGTAGTGATGGCTATAAACTTTCAATATTAACCACATATTTAATATACCACATATTTATATACATGTTTTTAAAAACTTTCAATCATTTTATTGTGATCATCTATTTAATTTTTTAGTTGATATATACCAACTCTTTTTACTTGATTTCATTCTAACAACAAATGTTTGCTCTTTGTTTCAGATTTTGAAAGTTCAAATTCACTGCATTGGTTATAGGATTGCAGGTTAGTTAACACAGTGGATTTTTGAATTGTGCAACTTGCTCACATTAATTGAATTAGTAGTCAATTTGAATCTTGAATCTATATCAGAGTTGCAAGTCACTAGAACTTCTTTCACTGCTAAAAGTCTCTTTTTTAAGCTAAAAATTGTTAGAACTCTGCTAAAAACCTTTTTTAAGGCATAACATATCCTTCCACCTGATTAGGGTCTCCCAACGGCTGAGGATAATGGTAGCCCTATAACATTATCTCTCTGACTAATTTCACAAAGATGCCCATTGCCATACAATGGGTTAAACATTCATACTCGAATTCTTGGCATAGAGTGTGAAATCCATGAATTTTCCTTTAGTGTTGCCAAATCATGCATAATACCACATACAAAATCAAAGCACATTCATTTTTCCCAACCCAGTGATAGACAAAGGTAGCACCTTTCATACCATTCTCCGGGGGATCCTGTAGAGTGTAGCCCTGCTACTCTTACCTGTTGTATACATGCAGTTGAAACCATTCTTGAAGTTTTGGCACACTCCAATGAGTGTATGAGTCCCAATAAAAGAGTGAGCAGTTGAATGTTTTTTCGAATACATGTGGGGTTGCATTAAGCCGAGAGCCTTATTTTCCACTATCTAAAGACGTCGAACTTTATATTAGGAGTTTGATTTGATACTTTGATCATTGACAACCTTTGGTAAAAACAAATAAAATGGCAATGTTTAATATATGGTTTTTGGTCATTTCTTGGGTCTATGTTTAGATGTGAGAGATTTAATTGACCTTAATGAGGATGTTGATCGGTAATCATTTTGTCTTTGAAAGTTTTTTAAAGGGCAATGAAGGGGTAATCTTTGTGTCTTTGAAACTTTTTAAAGGGGTAATGAAGTTGTTCAACATGTTTTCTGAGTATTGGAGCTTTAGTTATTCACAATGGTTTACTTGACTACTCTTTATGTACCAATAGTTCCTATGGCACAAAAGATTAATTCGAAAACAACGTTTCTATGGCCCAGTTTATGCTCCATAGAACCTTTTAAGGTGAATGCCCATCTCAAGAGGAAGACCACTCCAAATACAACCAGATCCCTAAAACAGTAATCCTTCTAATTGCCAAAAACTTACATTTAGGAGTTAAGACAAACAATTAATACTAAAAAGATCATACCATAAGGAATTGAAAGGTTGCTGAGTTTTCTGCTATGACTGTGTTTCTAGCTCATAGCTAAGTATCTTAACAGAAATTTTCCTAACACGCTTGAAGACACAAATTTTCCTAACACTCTTAGATTTGTAGTTACTAAACAAAACAAATATGCTTACATGGTAAACCTATAAGAGTGGCTGTGAGAGCTCTATATAGTGTGAGATATATTTGGAATTCAACATTGACTGCCTCATTCAAGATAAGCTAACCACATCACCTAACTTCATTCATCCTCAAAATATTAAAGAATTTGACCTATCTCCTAGACTATAAACTTAAGAATTTGATCTATCTAGGAGACTATAAACTGAACTGAATTTTGTGCATCATTGGGATCTTCTCCTAATGTGCATAAAAGTTGCAACCCCTACAAAGAAACCCAAGACAGTAATCTCAAAATCCTTAATGGAGTACTTGATGTACATCTTCGGGGTGCTTACTGCTCTCTATATGTCTCTGAACTGGCCTAGAAATAAACAAGATCAGGTAAAAATTGATAATATACAGATGGTCACTTCTACCTCTGAGCACTTGGGATAATAACTTTTAGTTGGCTTTCTGCACAATGATGCAGTGCAGCCCAAGCTATTTAGATGCAAACCTATGCCAAATTGAAATAATTTTTTTACGGAAAGATTTCTGAACACGTATATTTAGTTTATCATTATGGGTTTTCTTTCTTTTGCGCTTTTTTGTCTTCTCAAAGTAGAGAGGAATAGAAAATCAAAATGCAGATGTGAAATAAATATTTTGTATGTGAAAATGATATTCAAAGGAATAGACAAACATCCATTACTTTTTTTGCACTTTTTTGTCTTCTCAAACTTGAACAAATTTCAAAAGATAAAAAATTAACCAATTGGAGCTTATGTTCATACAGGTGTGCTAATGCTCAAATAATCTGCCAAATGGTACAATCATGTTCAATTGGCTCTTCTTGGGTATTCTCACATAAATGTCACAGTTTTAAACATGGCGGTCTCGATAAAACTATTTTTGTTTACACACATAAAGAGCGTCTTCGTAGGCTTTGAACGTGCGCCCACTCACAAGAGTAACTAACACTTAGGCGTAAGCACAAGCCATAGTGCTCCTCAGAATCCCACCAGAGTTGGACTACTAGAGAGTATAGACTCAAGCCATAGTGCTCCTCAGAATCCCACCAGAGTTGGACTACTAGAGAGTATAGACTCACTATTGAACCTTTTAGATACTACTATGGCATGGAGTTAAATTTTTATTGTAGCCATATTGTTAGGACAATACCTTGCGGTCATAATTTCACATTAAATCATAATTGATTTAAGTTTGTTAATTGATGGCACTTACTTCAAATGATCAACTCTATGATCACACTCCTAAAGGTAGATTGGACCACCAACTATTTATTGAAAGCCCATTTGAATTTCAAGATGAGTTTCATTAGTTTTTTTATTTGCAAGTGTCGATTTTTCACGCAATGAAAGAAGAACAAGGCATCAAAAGACTTTCTTTTTTGTGTGTGTGTGGGAAAGACTTCTGTGTTTGCTGAAGATTTGTTTGCACTTGGTGTCCATCCTTTGATGAAAGAAATACTTTCAATTTCAATTGTGAAAGTGGCAATAAATTGTCGAAGTTAAAACTGATTTTCATTCGTTTTAGTTTCAGCTTCTTTGAATCAATAAGAAATACATATGTTTTCAACCAATAGTACTGAATTACAATGTTCAGAAATGTAATATGTTTTGGGTATAAATTATATTCTACATTCTACTCAATTTCCTTCTCTATGCATTTAGGTGGAATATTTGTATCAAAGGGAACAAACTAATCTACATAACTAACCAGCTTAATTTGGATAAGGTCTCCAATCCTGGACTTTGTAGCTATTAAACCAAGGAGCATCATCCATATATCTGATGTCTGCAACAACATTATAATATCAATTCAGCCTCCAGACTTAGCCTAATTACAGTAGTCTATGTATGATGAGTGTATTCTCTCATGAACTGAGTCAAAAATTGACTGACAGTTCAATAACAATTCAGAAAACCAATTTCAGGTCGTTCCTTTTATTTGGACTACAATCTATTTAACCGTTGCTGAATTTTTTATATCAAGAGTAGTTTACTACTCGATGCGTGTTGGTAGAACGAGGGTAGTGAGTGTGGAGTATAGTTGCTTTTAATAACAATCAATTTTTTCTATTCTCTATATCAACTATCAACTCAGTATGCCCCACTTCAATTAGAACCAGTTAACCGCACAAGTGCACTGAATCAAACATCATCAACCCACAGTTCCAAACAACTCTCCTCGTTGTGGGACTGCAGTGCTCACAAAGTGATACAGTAACAATGTGTTTGCTCATGATCTTTTCTTCATCTGTATAGATCAGAATTTTGATCGTTCTACATAGACCAGGGAGTACCATTACTTACTTCTTTACAAACTATAACCCATGTCAATAGATTAAAATTACAATTTTAAATGTAACTTTCATGTTAAAATCAGAGTGCTTGGAAGTTGTTGTCGATATGTTTTCCTTTCTCAAGATCTTTGTTTGACACTGCATATGAAAACCTTTTATCCTTAACATACAAAGTATAACTGAAATTATACCATTCCTATCCTATAAAAATTATTAAATATGATCATCAACTTTTAATCGAACAAAAAAAAAATCTATTTATCTAAATTAAAATTCACTATGTAGTATACAATTAATTGGCAATTGTGGCAGTGCCACAGGGTGAAACTAAAATGGTCAAGCTACCTTAAATCTCGAACTTGCACCAAACCAGAAGGAATTTAGTTTTAATTCTTGACCAGTGAGTAGTGACTACCTGTCCATTTCTTGAATGACTAGTCCAGTGTGAGGAGTAAAAATATTATCCCCATAAAGATTTTAATCGTTGCGGCTGTGATATAAACCTACATGAAAGGAGTTGCGGCCGTGATATAAACCTACATGAAAGGAGAACAAATATAAGAAACCATAATTAATAAATACCCTGAATCAAACTTCACCAAAATAGTCCTTTTGACTGCAAGAGCATTGTATTGAACTATAACTTCTCTGTTGTTTTGTTTTCTTATGATGTTATAGGTGATTACTGATTACCAATGCACCATTTTGGACCAAAAAGGTGAAAAGTGGACATACTTACAATCATTTTTATTTTTATAAAAGATTTTTCGTTGATGTTTGGTTGAGTTGTTTCTGTTCGATGGCATTCTTCTACAAATTCAACTGTCTAGAAAACTTTGAATGCATTAGCATGATCAGACAATAACATGTCAGTACAAAATAGGATAGGACTTAAACACTATAATGCTCCTGTGAGCACATCTCAAGATGCAATGCTTCTTGCAACATGTTTCAAGATGTCAGCATGTATAAAAAAGTGCATGAAAATCATTTTGCATTAACTATCAAGCAGAATACTCCTCAAATTATTATGAAAAAATTCTACCATGTGATACAGATGTTAACATTTTGAGTACATGAAACTGAATGTTTATAAATGGTACCATACATCGATCTATGGTAGGGTACCATACATGAGATATCCCATACTAAAAGCACTTTTCTGCCAGATTTCATAATGAAAAATGTCAATGAGGTAACATATCAAACACCTGGAAGGGTAACCCCTGGTCTGCAGTTGAGAGGACAACTGTTACACTCGTCTTTTCATTACCCTCACATATAATGTGGCACAAATTTTTTTAATGGTGTGGCGTAGGAAAGGGCGCAGGGGAACTCACACAAGGAGTAGGAATACACAAATAAAGATATTCAAGATAAATCACTATTCAAGGGTCTACTACAAGCAACCTTTTCTGCAACTATTTGTTGAATTTGACTTGCAATGCAGAAAAGATTGTTCACTGATGCGCTAATGAAAGAACCGATGCACAGACACGATTCAGTGAAAATCAGCGTTAAAAAGGTTGGAAGCTGCAAGTGTATAATGATTTAAACATCCAATTAACTATTTAAGCCCAGTAGATAACAACTCAAGAGCCAACTACAGAGAACTAGCTGACCCTTAATATTAATGGCCTACTCATATCTGATTTTGAAGCTATAAGGATGACTTATTAGTTTATAAGTAATAAACTCAAATACTTTGTAAAAACAAACATTATAAAAAGAACTGATACCAGGTATGCTTACAAAAATTATAGGAAGCAAGACAACATACAAAAATACATAACAGTAGTCAGTAGATCTACTCCAAGAAGCATCACCTTTGCCATAGTCATCGCGCAAAAACCCAAGAAGCATCTCCGTTTCATTACAATTTGGTTGCATTCGCAGACAAGTTCACTAGCATAGACGCAGTTACGGCATTTGGTGTGAAACCCTTCGCAATCATGGTGTTGAGAAGTTGCATTGCCTTGTGGGAATCATCTTCTTTTACTAGATATCCTTGAACTAGGATATTGTATGTGAAGTCATTGGGAGAGAAGCCTTCTTTTATCATTTCTCTGAAAAGATCTTGAGCTTCTTTTAACTTTCCTTCTTTACAAGATCCATTGATCATGATGTTATATGTTATTGTGTCAGGCTGTAAATCTTTGGTTGAAAGATTGTAAAAGAGTTCCTTTGCCTCCAACAGTTTCCCTGTTTTGCACATGCCATCAAGGATAATGTTGTACATAACAATATTAGCCTTTAAACCATTCTTTTCCAACAGATTATACCATTCGATTGCTTGTGCAAAATGGTCGTTCTTGAATAATCCATCCATCAATACATTATAGGTGAAAAAATCTGGCCTTTCCCCATGAGCTAGCATGTCCTTGAAAAGCTCTTTTGCTTCCGACATTTTTCCAACCTTGCAAAATCCACCTATAAGGATAGTGTAGGTAATAGTGTTAGGTGTTAATCCCTTGCATCGCATATCATTAAAAATATGGACTGCGTCATCCATTCTCCTAGCCTTGCAATAGCCATTGATCAGTATGCCATAGCTATATATGTCCGGTTCATGACCTCTAGCAACCATTAAATCAAAAACTTGTTTTGCCTCTTCCATTCTCCCTTGCAAACAATATCCATTCATCACACTGCTGTATGTGAATATGCCAGGTTTCTTGTCTTCCTCTGTCATCATCTCGAGTATATGATGTGCTTCATAAACCTTACCTTCTTTACACTTACAATCAATCAAAATATTATATGTTTGCACATTAGGTGAAATTCCACGACTTACCATTTCACTTAACAGTTTTGATACTTCATTCCATTGACCTAAATTACATAGGCCATGAATCAAGGATGTGTAAGTGATAACATTAGGTTTGTGACCAGTTTGTGACATCATCTCTACGATCTGGAATGCTTCTTTTATCCTCCCTCGTTTGGAAAGAAAATCAACCATAATGGTATAAAGTTTTACATTTGGTTTGATATTCTGACTCAACATTTTTCTCAATAAACTCATGGCTTCCTTCAGTTGACCAAATCTGCATAAGCCATGAATCAAAGAGGAATATGTAACAACATTTGGTGCAACACTTTTAGTATCCATTTCTCGGAAAAGATGGAAAGCCTCATCCATTCGATTTTCCTTACAAAGACCATCAATAATCACACTATACAAATTGACATCAGGTTTAACGTTCCTCTTTTCCATCCTTCTCATCAACTTGAGAGCAGCATCAGTATCATTGGTTTTGCAAAGTGCATCAGTTACAACTCCTATTGTGAAAACATCAACAGGGTAGCGATTGTCCAACATTTTATTGAACAAATCCAGAACCTTCTTTACATCACCCTTCCTAGAAAACCCTTTGAGTAAAGTGGTAAAAGTAAAAACATTTGGTTCCATCCCCCGCTTGAAAATATTACCCAAAATAGCAAAACCCAAATCGACACGACCAACATAACAACAACAGTTAATCAAAGTATTTAGTGTAACAATACTTGGTTGAATTCCAGCTAAAAGCATTAATTTAAATTTATTAAAAACCCAATGATAATGTTGCATCTTAACAAGGGCATCTAACAATTGATTAAAAGGGATAATACAAGGCAAATGTCTTCTCTGTAACAATTGATCAAACAATCCTAAAGCTTCATCAAGGTCAAGATCTCTAGATTTGCAACGTCCAACGTAATACTTAAAATCAAGTGTGTTCTTATTCTTACTCTTCTTCTTCTTCTTAATGTTGTTAGTAATAATGGAAGAGGAACAAGTAATTGTTGATAAATGTTGTTGTTTAGGGTTTGTAGTTTTGGTGGTTTTGGAAGGAAAATGAAATAAGGAAGAGTTATTATTACTTACATTTGGGAAACAAAGTGCACTGCCACCAATTGTTGTAAACATCACCATCACCATGATCTTTATCTCCTGTTAATTTGATGGATTGGGAGTAGAGAGAGAAGAGAAAACACTCAAACAGAAACCAAGAGAGTGTGATAAAAGAGTCAATGATAAAACTGAAGTAGGGGAAATAGGATATGTGCAAGATAAACTATCACTGATTTATATCCCTGTCTAGTGGGCTACAGCCCATGAATCTAAAACAAATCCTAATTTAAAAACTTAGTATTCTAATGTCAGGACTCAGGACATCCCCTCTTACGTGTCGTAGGACCCACCCCCTCAGTAAACCATTTGCCGACCCGGGAAGTTACACCACCAGATAAGTACATGTGGTTGTTCGGAAAAAAAATTGATTTTTTTATTTTTTATTTTTTTTTAGGGAGATTTAGAGATACCCCTAGAAAAGTTTGCACTCTTTGAGATACCCTAGATTTGAAAATCATTAGAGATACCTCCTATTTTCTCATTTGAAGCCGGTCAACCAAGTTATTGACCATGGTGTAGCCAATCTTTAAAGCTTTAGGACTGAAATACCCCTCCACCTATATTTAACCTCATTAATTAATAATTATTAAACATCCACAATCTCTAACCCAAATCCCATAATCCCTAACACACAACCCACCACCACCCACTCCCCTCCACCATTATCATACTAAAAGCACCACCATTTGTGTAATTAATGAATTTTGTCTTTGAAAACAATTAAAATACGTTGAAAATGTGATGAAGAAAATCGTGGAGATTGGATTTGGGTTTGAAAGAAAAGTTGATGGGGTGTGAAGATTAAGGTAATGATGATGGAATGTGAAGAATGTGAGATGATGTTAATGATATGGTTTAAAAATTAATGGTGATGGGGTGTGATTGTGTGAAGATGGTGGTGGTGGGATTTTGGAAAGGGTGGTAATAGAGGTATATATGGTTGGTGGTAGTGGTGGAATTGGTAATGGAGTGTTAATGGTTTATATAGTGGCGGTGGTTAGCTTGTGGAAGTGGTGGAGTTAAGGTAATTGGAGATGGTGGTGGTGGTAGTTAAGGATGGAGGTGGTGGTTGTTTAGAGAAGAAAGATGGAAAGAAGTTATGATCTAGACCATCGATTTTGGATGGCTAAAGATATATCTAGCTTTTGGGTGGTGGAGATTAATTCAATTAATAATGGGTGACATGTTATTTTTATGATGAAAGGTATTTTTGTCAATATGAAAGAAAAACTAGTTAATGGTTTGGTTGACCGACTTCAAATAAGAAAATAGGGGGTATCTCTAATGATTTTCAAATCTGGGGTATCTCAAAAAGTGCAAACTTTTCCGGGGTATCTCTAAATCTCCTTTTTTTTTAATATGTGAGATTGGTTAGACAAATAAAACACCTAAACATTGGGTGTTGTTAGTCCTGGTGGGACATAAACAATTTTCTTAAAAAAATATAGAGACACGTGGACTCATCTGGTGGAGAATGTTGTTCCACGCGAACAAATTAATTCTTGGTTTTTTTTTTTTTTTTTTTTTTTGATAAGTAAAATTTATTGAGAAAGGCCACAGGCAAAAAATGCAAACAGGAGTACAATTCCATCCCAAAAAGAAAAAAGAAAAAAAACAGACACTACCACCACTCTACCCTACAAATTAATTCTTAGTTGTAAGGTTATCTTCATAATATTCAATAAAAAAGATATTTTTTTCAAGATCTTGTGTATGGTTATTTTTTTTGCATGCCAAAATGCATGCCTCGTTAAAGGTTCAACGATATCCATTTCGTTTATACACAAATATTTTTTTTTCCAAAAAAAGTTGAATCCAAATACATCAAAAATAATCATCGATATATATTATAATTGATTCTTTTATATATTTTTTGACATTCTTTTTATTTTATTAAACTTTCGAATATAGTTGTTATCTACTACTAAAACATAAAAAAAGTACATGACAGATTATATGTTTTACTAGTAAAACCCGTGGCGCTGCCACGACTACCATTAATAATTTGAAGATAGTTATATTAAAAATATTATTCTAACTCAATATTGAGATATTAAAAATGAATATATTAAAACTCTTAAAAATATCTATTCTTCTAAAACAGATAATCATGTACCTTACATAATAATATTTATGATTTTCTCAAAATAATAAAAATAAATTATATCATTGTTGTTGATCTTCCCATTGTTGTTGTAATTCTCTATTTTGACGTTTGACTATCTGTATGTTCTTTCCAATGACTGTTTCTTTCTTAGTCTTTGTTCATATCTTTTTGGTTTTTTTTCGAAGAATAGCTCCATAACCTCATCTGCTTCTTTGGAGTCAATGACATATGTCAATTTTCTTTTTGACATTTTGAACCTACTACAAAAAAAAAAAAATAATAATAATGGTAAGGGTTTGGTTAATTATGCTAACAGGTAATTATGTCTTCAAAGGTAATGACCAAACATGTCAATAGACTTACCTAATATATGTCTGCAATGGGTGAAAGGAATCAAGAGGTATTTTGTGATCTATTTAGATAGCAAAATAGGGACTAATTTTGGTATTCATGATGGACAGGTTCTGTGTATGGACTGCAATATTCACATATCCCACCACCAGCAGAGCCAACAGTATAAATCTCAATTCTAGTATATATAAACCCAGAATTCACGGCACAATAGTACCAAGTACGAACCACCTTGTATTCTCTAGTTGGTTCATAAAAAGCAAAACCAAATGAAGTTGCATACATATATTGATAGAAGCATCAATTCCATCATACCATTAGATGTTTCATCTTATGCAAGAATATGATAGAAGCATCAGTGACAGCATTGCAATTGTTAAAATTTAATTATTAATTGCAAATGACCAATCAAAACTAATAGAAAGAATTTCATTTTGGGTTACTACTCCGACACAGAAGAATCCATTAGAAGAATCTATTAACAGTTAATTGTGTCTAATTTTTTTATTAACACTTGGTGAAGTCTAATTGTGAAGTCTAATTTTTTTATTAAGTTTACTGCTGCAGCAGCAACAGGTGTTTCTATCCATCTTTTTTATCAATACAAAAAACTTTGATTATGGCATTACTTCCAGTCATTAGAGTCATTGCTAGCAGTGTCTTTTTTATGTTCCCCAACAACTGCCATGGAATAGGGTACCCTCCAAGCACACTATCGCAGGCATCTTATGCTAATGATTCTACCAAAACACCCCTACTAACCAAGGATGAACTATAAGTGCATTCAAAACGGAAGGGGACGAAAGAAAATCCTTCAAGGCTATCTTTTGAAGCAAACACTGAGCTGTTTTGAATTGTTTTTGGCGGGTAAGGATATGAATCATAGTCCAAGAAGGTTGTAAGGTATGTTTATAGTGAGGTATGCACTCCACCCATTCGAAGAAATTCCAACATAGAAAAGCATCAAAAGATGCTAAACTTAGGAAAATATGGTTCATGGTGGTGGGTGTGAAGTTCGAACAGATATGGGATTTGGATAAATAGTTCCAATTTCCTTTGAGAATAATTGAAAACACCCTTTGAACTAATTGATGGGTTTCTTTGTTTCCAGTAATGAAAATAGCCATGATTGATTTGAATGCCGACTATGTAAATAAAAATAGCAAACTTCTTACTGTCAACTACAGAAAAGAAAAGGAGTCGAAATAGAACATAAGCAAGCTGACTTTTTTTTTTTTTTATTTGCAACTGGCAAGCCTGTTTTTAATTAGATCAGCAATTCAAAGATGCACTGCCTGGGATCATGAAACCCCAGACCTTTGGACCTGGTATTATTTTCTGCTACCAGCACAAGCATGAGACTTACCCTGTCTTAAACATTATATTGTACGTAGTTTATTTCCTCTGACCTGACCTGACCTCTTAGATACGTAGGTAATAATGAAAATCAAATCAAATAAAGCTTTAATTTATTGTATGTGTTATGTGTATGTAAATACCTCAGAGATTGTTGCTTTCTATATTGTTGTAGCTTTGTTCTTTCGACGTCCTCAAAGTTTGACGGATTTTTGTAAGGAAGACAATAGAAACCTTAATGTTAAAGAAAGAGTCGTATGGAATTAAATTTATAAATTTGTGAATTAAGCCGGTCCTAAATCAACCCACATCTTGAAGCCCAAGGCAACCCATACTTTAGGGTTTTGAGATTATTGGACTTATTTTTAAAGTCCATTAATTTTTTTTCATAGTTAAATTAGTTTTTTTTTTGTCTATATATGTGTTTATTTTAGATTAAATTCTTAAGAAGTTTTTCCTTAAAGATTAGGGTTTTTGTATTTTTTTGATAGGTTTTTTTGAATATGTCAGAAATTGAAGATGATTCTTATGTGGTTAAGAATTCAATGGATGATATTAATATTGATGATGATTCTTATGTGGTTAAGAATTCAATGGATGATATTGATATTGATGAAATTTCCGTTGTGGAATATTGTTGCATAAATCATAAGCCATTTTATTTGGTTGATGTGGATGTAGTTTCGTCAATAAGAGCAGTCAAATATATTCACAATTATATCTACAAAAGCAAAGCGAAAAGCTCTTCAGTAGTCAAGGTCGAAGATTTGAAGATTTGAGAAATAGTGATCTTATTGAATATTTTTTGTATTTTTGTTGGAGTTGAAATATTTATTTATATAAATTATTTTTTTTGAGATTTGAAGATTTGAGATATAGTTATTTATAGAACTGCATGTTTGGGTAATTTTGAACATCTAGCAACAAATGTGTGCTATAGTATAATCTATTACATGGTAGTTTCGCCTAATTAAAAAAGCACCTGACAGACTTGATTAATTTTGTGTTTTTGTTGAGGGGTTTGTGTAGGTTGGGTTTCAGCATACTTCTTCTTTTCCATGGCAATATTAATGATTTGATGGAGGATAAATTAAAATTCTTCAGATTTATTCTGATATATGTTAGCCTGTGTTTCTTATATCTCAAAATTGTCTAAACCTTAAACCACCTTTCTAATCCATTAGATTAGACGTTTTAAGATACTTGGGTTCCTTTTAAAAACGGAGCATCACCTCTCCTCCACAATCGCAAACATAAAATTGTGGATCTTTAAGGCCCTAGAATGTCAGCTACTTCCCATTATTTTCCGGCTCGATAAAATATTAAAAGTTAATATTAAATTATCTTTGATTTCTTTTAGCTTTGTGCACATTGTCTCCTTTCATCCTGAGAATTGGAAATATTATATTTAGCAATTACCTTAATAATTAGAACCCAGTGGTAAATGGGCAGTTAATTCAGACCTTTGCCATCGTTAGTTTTAATTTGTTGGGTTTTATTATGTTATAGATAGGCTTTTGGTGATGAACTATTACCATTTGGGCGACGCCCCTGCTTTAGGACAAAATTATGTTATTGGTCGGTCCGGAATTCCTGAGAGTACCCACTATTATACTATCAGTATTGTTGAGACACCTAAGAATGATCCATTTTATCCCAATCCATTGGTACATTTGTTTATCTTCAATTTACTTTTATTGCAATTACAATGATCTTATTGCCTGGATTGTTTTTTCAAATATCTTATTGCCTAGAATGGTATTGGGTAGGATGAATATCAAGGCTTGGATGGCTTGTGATTTTGTTGAGTTATTACTAAGTTGTTTTGCATATTTTGTGCAGGTTCAATCAAGATCACAGAGTAACAGGGGAAAATTTCCACCAAACAACGTGTTAAGATGAGGTGCACCTTACTCGACAAATATTGATTCATTGATTGTTGTCTTGAATACTAATAATGTATATAAGATATATTTCAATACGAAGAAGTTTGCAAGTTTGGTAATAATATTTAATATGCGAAATTATAGTGCACTGGTTAAATCAATAATTATATAGTTTGAGATGTTATTAATATAGATATCAATACTCCAAAGAACAACACCATTGTCAATCAAGGTTAAACAATCATCTATGGAAAGACTAATGGTGGAGTTCCCAGAAACCTTGACTCCTCCACCAGCAGTCCACACAGGCAGATTTGCATTTTTTTTTCTAAGTTATACCAAATACTGACAATAAAACTACCACTATCTTTCAAGATATCCTTAAAAAATCCAAATGCAAACACCCTATTTTCAGAATGTTAAATCCTTAAACAGTAAATTAAAGCATCCTATTTTGCATTGTCTTTAAAATAAAATAAAAACTTCATGATTTCTTTAATTAAAAAAATTTAAATGCTAAACTCCTTTCTCCTATTTTCTTAACTATAATGTAATAATAGAGTAACCTTCCAAATCATCGTTCTGCACTTCTTGGTCCCTGGATTTGATCGTCCTATTCCTGCAATATAAATTTTTGTTATTGTTTGTCAATAATATATATTTTTTGGATGTTATAATGAGTATTAGGGTTATTGTTTATTTGCCGGATATAGCTACTCAATTAATTTAGTACCTCTGGTTCTGTTTTGATTCTTTTCGAGCTTTTGTTACTTCCTTCTTCTTGGTCATCATCTTGTTCATCATCGACATTTACTATTGGTAGCTTTCTAAATTTTTTGCTTGGTGTCGGTGGTCCTAGTATCACCTGTACGTAGATGAAAATGAGTAGGTTTAGTATTTTGAATTCTACCAAATAAAATAATTTTCATCCTTTACGCTCACCACACAACTTGTGTGCAAAAACAATAATAAAAATAAATTCTGGAATCTGGATGAAATTTGGAGTTCACATTCTTAGCCACCTAGGAAACATCAGCATATCCATTCCCTAGGAAACACCTAGGGAATGTGTTTGCAAAATGCAGAAAAAGGAACTGTGCATTGATTAAAGCAAACATTTGGGCTGACATTAATTATAATGAACTTTAATTCAACCTCAATGTAACCCGAACAAACTTAAATTACAAATACAAATTAAAATATATGTTTTACCTAAATCAGATATAAGAAATAATATGTTGGTGATATCATAACTGTAAGTATATCTAGACTAATCTAGAAGCTTACAAAAGAATGGTAAGAAGCAGGACAAAAGTATGGTAGCAATTGGAATTATCAATATTGGATATGAATAACTTCGTGTAACTGTAACTATAAAATACTGTTCATCTTGTTGTCAAATTGGCTAGGATAAAATAAACATTAAATCCATATAAACCAAACCAATGCATCCTAAAAATATATACATGACTCGAAGCATGATTAAAATTTTAATTTTTTTTAGCCTTGAAAAGGGAGGGCATAAAATTGGAAGCACTGTATAGCAAAAATTGTAGTTAGAGAAATATAATTACATGTTTCATGTTTAGGTTTGATGTTTAGGTTCCATGCTTTGCAAGCTCTATCTAGTCAGTAGCTCCTTTGAGATCAATTTGCATCAACAAACCCTAAAAAGATTAGGGATTTTAATTTCTATCAGAGAAGATCAAATTCTAATAGAAACAATTGATTACAATATCAACAAACAAAAGAAAAGAAAGCAACAAATGAATCATTATCAACAAAACCCACAAAAAAAATAAAAATGAAAGAAGCAGATTACCTTAGGGAAATGATTTGAGAACTCACAGATTCGAGGAGAGATGAGAGAGATGATCTTCAGGGTGAAGAGAAAACCCAATTGGAGTGGAACTGAAAACCAGATCTTGTGAAAAAGCACAAACCCTAACATTTCGCTTTGAGAGGAAACCATGAACAAGGTATAGAAACGGGGTGTGGTCGTATTGTGTTGACCAAATTTTGGAAGGATGTTATATACCCATGTTAACACGTGCATAGAGCATGCTTCCATTTAAGATTTGGAACAGTTTAAAAACGAAACGATATTTGGCACGGTTCGTAATCGTGACTATGCCTACCAAAGCCGTGCCATATTTTGGAACGGTCATAAAACATGCCAAAGCTTACGAGCCAAATTGGCAAACTTGGTGTAGTGGTTACGGCACCTCAAATTTTGTAGAGTTTATCGAAAACCATAAGACCTTTTATTAACGACACAACATGATTAGTTCCATATCAACTTGATTAGTTCCATATTTCTATAAAAAAAATTTGGGAGGTTCTTATGGTTGGTTTCGTTGCTGAAAATGGGAAGGTCTATGGTGTAATATTTTGATAATTATATAACATGATCAGATTTGTTTATGTACAAAGGAATTGGGAAAATAAGATAATGTCATTCAACACAACTGGTTCAGTTGTCCGAAGATTGACAACGGAAAAATCATTTTGGAAGAAAAGAGAAAACTGGAGTCACCTATGCATAGCTTCGTGGAATAACATTCAACGCAACTGGTTCTGTTCTCTCTATGCACCTTTCCATAGCTTCAACTTCATGAAGATAAACTTCCTCTGAAGACTACCCCTTATTAACTGAAACAAAATGGAAAGAATGCAAAAGTAAGACTAAAAAAACCAAAGACTTGTCACTGTGCAACTAAAAGAAATAGTTGTTAATGGATAATATGAGCAACTAAAAGAAACAATACTGTGCTAGTATTTATAATGAAGAATTTCTTCAAACGTTTGAATGTTTAGTGTTGTTGAGTGACTACAATATAAATTTAGTAATAACTATCCAAAACTACCAAAAATCATTTAGTCTCACACAGAATAGTGTATTTTATATTGGACTTCCATAATCAATTGTATAGGGACAATACCTAACAACTTACAACTAAAGCCTTAAGCGACATGACTACTATGACCTATCGTAATTTGTGCATCAATGGTGCAAAATACTTGATTATAAGCTTAAACCAATCTGACAACTGAATATTACTTCCTTACACCTTGGTAAAACTTATATCCAATAGAGATAAACAGTCTACAGTCACATATAAAAATTATGAGGATAGCATATTCTTGTCCAAATAATGATGAAAATGATAAAACTAACTTAATTCACTGTATTGATTGGTAGCTAATTACACAATAGTCCAGATAAATTTCAGAATGCGTACAGGAAGACATGAATGTTAAATAGTAAAATCAAGAGAACTCTTTAACTGACATGAATGAATACTTATTTCTATACAAAGTAAGATTGTTATATTTCCATCTATCAAGATATCAGACATGCAACATAGATATCTGAAGTGTGGTTTGGTTGAATGAAACATAACTTTTTGATTGGTCAGGCTACATAGTTCAACATTTTTAATTTAGGACCATTTGTTTGCTGACATGAGGGTACATTTTGTTCACCTTATTCTGAAAAGAGAGAGTAGGAAAAGTTTGAAGGTTTAACAAAAAAATTCATTAAGAGTAGAGAGAAAGAGATGGGTTTAACGTAAGCTACCCCATGGAAACTTCAAGGAGTCCTAAATGACTCATATCCTCGATATCCACTGATGTAGCCTAATCCCATTGACCAATGTGTTTGAACTGGTGTAAGTTAGAGGTAATGGGATACCTTTAATGACATTAACTATGTCAGTACTTGGGACTCGTTGATTTATGTATATCCCACTGATTATTACAAATACTCTGTAGAATTTTCTCATCCCTATTGATATGAAGCCCCTGTAAAGTAGGATCATCAATAAGTGATTTTGTTGCTACCAATGGATCTGTCCAAAATGAAATTTGATTCCCACTCCCAATTTTCCACTGCATACCTCCCTTCAAAGCCTCTATTCCTGTTATAATTATTTTCCAGCCCCATGATTGTCCTTGTTTGAATTTAGCTTGAAGTATAACTTCATTTTTATGGTATTCTTTTCCAGCCCCATGATTATTCTTGCTAATAAAAGATTTGGGTTTGAGTGAAGTCTCCAAGCTAGTTTCCCCATAAATGCCAAGTTTATAAGTCTCTAGCCTTTTAAACCCATACCCCCATAAATCTTTGCTGCTGTAACTGAATTCTAGTTACAGTGATGCATCTTACATAAGTAGTGCCTCTTACAATAATGCCTCTTTTCCAAATTTTCAGATAGAAGTAGTGCATTTACAAAAGACCCAAAAGAAAAAAATAAAAGAGACTTCCACCAATGGTATTTTTTGAAAAAAAAAAAGTCCGTAAAACATAAGATTCCACATAACCAAAATGTTAAGGATTCAATTGGAAAAAATTATTCCTTTCATAAAATCTCGATGAATTATACTAAAAGAGTAAAGTAAATTGTGATAAATAGACGAATAGTTTAAAATCTAAAAATTGCTTAAAAAGAAAAATCCAAGCACAATTTAAGCCACAACAGGGAAACATATGCAAGAATTAATTCATTTTGGCGGAGTTGATTAAAACGGAGTTGGTTGAAATGATTTGATAGAAAGTTGATCACTAAGCACAGTAAAGACAAAAAATGAGAGGAAGACCATAGAAAGTTACCTGAGAAAGTTTTGAGAGAAGCTATAATTGTTGAAAAAAAGTGAACCTGAAAGAGAAGAGCAGATTTGATGAAAAGTGTGAGTGTGCTCCTTCAATGTAGACACTACTTATGCTTCAGTAAAAGTGCTTCAATATATGTGAGTCTAACCAAGATTATTAACATCAACTGTGACACTATTTCAATTTAAATTATCAAGAAATAACACTATTTTGCATAATTTAAATTTTGTAAAGCTCTTTCTTAACTAATTCTCGATACTGGATCATATACCTGTAAGTCTAGCAATAGAATACACAAAAGTTATGTTCCTCTCCACCTCAACGGTTGGTTTTGGAGTTGCTACTCCAACTGATATAGTTTGAATCACATTTAAATCTGCGGAATTGGAATCAAGAGTGAGATTAGAGGGTCTACTAACAAATTGCAAAAAAATAAGCGACAAAGATTCTCAAAGCACATTAATTAGTGACAGAGGTTAATATACAAATAATCTTTGTTGAGAGACGTTCAAAATCAAATTGAGTAAAAATCTGATTTCTGAATAAGGGTACACTTTATCTGATCTTAATAGTTAGCTTCACGTTATGGTTAACACCATACATCTATTTCTTAATTTTGTCTTGATTTAGTTATTGGTTTAAAAGACTATTTCTTTGTACCAAATATCATTTTGCTTGTCATTTTTCAAAGAATACAATTGCTTTGCCAAGCATCCACAGATGTCCTCTGTTTCCTGGAAACATGTACCTCAATCTAAATTTCAGTCCGATGTTGTCTTGCACTTGAGCTTCAATATGATACTATTTGAAGTTACATTCCTCGAACTATTTATTGCATATTTTACTCTGCCATCATGTCTCCTGATTTTATAACTTTCCTAGAGCATTGGCTGTCCACAATCATCAATGGGCAAGCATTACCTTTCTGCCTTAACAGTTAAATCTGGGAGAAAGCCATACTCAATCACATACTGTATTCCCGAGGTTCTTTGTAGCAGAACTCCCTTCAAATAGTAATTTACACACTATAACTGATACGGTGCACTCCGGAGACAACGAAAATCAAAATGAAGCATATTTAAATCATTCCAGTGAGTTTTTTAATCAGTGAGAGCGATTGTTATAAATGTGATCAATGAAGACAATATAAGATTTAATCACCTACGAAGGAGCGAAGTGTAACCATTTCGTTCATATCCTGTTCTTCATATGATTCAAAATGCTACTTTATCCACCAATATTGATCCTAGTGAGACAACTTTCCTCCAAAAGGCCCTATTAAAATTATTAAATAGTTATGCAACAAAATACTTAAAGTAATAAAAAATTGAACTACACAATATGAAAATCAGACATGATATATGGACTGCACTTTAGTCACACATCACACTTGCTCCTACTCTAGGATCCTATAGAATATATTTTCTTTTCTCGGAATGCATCTAAATGAAGATGCTAGAGGAAGGGTTTGAACCTTCGACCTTGTGGTTAACAACCACACGCTCTAACCAGCTGAGCTACTCTAGCTAGTTAGGCACATTACGTAACCAAAAAAAAACCAAAAGAATGGTTGTAAAAGAATCTTATTTGTGAATGTCAGTCACAAATGCAAGTTACCATTTGCAAAGAACGATGGATCTTGTGTTGCAATTGAGCAACACCCTATTAACTTAAAACACCCTCATAGAGTCATCATAGGCTATACCATTTCTAAAGGTTTACTGTCTGGTTTGCTTCTGTGTCTGCAACTATATCTGCGACATTCTACTGCATATAAGATTATCATTTGAGTTACCCCTCCCCCATCAACAATAATATTGTAAAAGTCACTGAGGTAACATCAACTTCATTAGACTCTAATGTGCATGGATGTGTTTTGAAGAAAGAGGGTCAATAAATAAAGGTTACAAAGATTAATAAAATACAATCTGGAAACACTGACGTGGAAAATATACATGAATGGACAATTAAACAACTTTGAAATGATAATGATTTTTTTTAATTATAGATGTGTTGGTTAGGAATAATTGGTGCAATACCTAACTCAGTAGGCAACATGTAAGGTTGTAATTGACTATAAGTTTGACAACATTTTCGTTGGTTGTGTTTCAGTGTACTGTAGCATTGTAGCCATGATTTAGTTACAGTGTTACATTTTCATTCTTTTTCTCTCTAGGAATGTTGACAATATAAAACCTTAAAATATACATTTTATCCTGGAATTGTAACCATTTTTGTAATTCTAAAAAGAGATAAAGATTCAAAACTTACCTCTAAACAAAAACCATGCTTCACTCCCTCTAGAACTTTTTGTGCCCAACTCTATGAACTATAAAATTTTAGAAGGGCGCAGCCACTGTGAATACTGAACTCAAATATAAATAAGGATTCAATAGTTGGTATTGAACCTCAGAGATTTCCCACTTGATTTCGCAGAGATTGGTACGTAGTGTTACATACTGCAAACATAGAAACACTGAATTATTTGAAGAATAACAATATCTAAGAGTAATTCAATTTAATTTAGTTTGATATATTTATCTAAAAGTGCTAGTCCAAAAGAGCAGAAAAAAAAAATTGAAACTTTTCAATTATCAAGAAATTAAGCCTAGATCCTTGGTAATCTGTTTCGATTTTTCTCTGTTTTACTACACAATAAGATTGAAACTCTAATCCCAGTAAAAAAAAAGGTTTGGATTTAAATTTAATTGAGCATTAGCACACCTGAATGAATATAAACTCAATTGGTACCCTTTTTTTTTCTTATGATAAACAAAAAATTAAAGTTTGGGGTTATTTATGTTTCCCCATAATCATCAGAAACATTCAATTGAAGTATGGTTGGGGTTATCATCTATAATTGAATAGTAGAAAGAGAGGTTTATAAAAGCTATGATTGAATAGCTCAACTGATCAGAAAGGCTGCAATTGTTGAGTTTGACTGAAGTAGAAATAGAGGTTTATGAGAGGAAATTTGTTTGATTGAAGGAGAAATAGATGTTTATAAGGACATACCTTATGCCGATTGAAGACGATGATGAAGTAAATGATGAAATCCTCTACTGTATTAGGGGATGTTGTAATTTGTATTGAGTTTACAGGTAGATGGAGCAACCGCACAGAAGATGGAAGAAAACCCAACAAAATTGTTTCTTTAATACAATTAAGTGAATACAGAAGAATAATGATACTCTATTATTATATACTTGATCAATCAAATAAAATTGAAATGCATAAATAAAATCAAAGAAGAAAACCACCATTACAATTTTGACTACATAACTTCAATTAGAAGATTTTCTACCAAGAAAATTATGAGGAAATCAGATACAATCATAAACATATATCATAAGCAAAACCCATATTAAACAACAATTGAGAAATCCAACATATAGATTCAGAGATCAATAGAAAAAAAAACAACTTAAAAATAGTAATCAATTACCTGATTTTACTCTAGAAAATCCTTTCAATCACCGTGAATTATGAAGATCAAAGAGGTGAGGGAGGGAAGTGGGAACGAGAGAGATGGTTGATTGTTCTTTTCTCTTTCTCGTGTTTACTTGTTGAGAGAGATTACTGATCGTTCCTATCTTAGTCGTACTAATTTAATCTAGTCACACTAAATATTAATCCCAGTCATACAAATAATCTAGTCACACTAAATATTAATCCCAGTCATACAAATTTAATCCTAGTCATACTAAATTTTAGTCCTAGTCAAATTATGCACCCTTTGTAGATTATAATATAGACTAGTAAAACCCGTGGCGCTGCCACGACTACCATTAATGATGTGAAGATAGTAATCTTAGAAATATTATTCTGTCACATTCAATTTTAGGAGTTAGATTAGTAGTTTTATTCTCCTAAAACAGATATCAGTAGGTGTAACATATATCAATTTACATAGGTTAAATTATACAAAAGTTCCTGTAGTCCAAGGGACATATATCAACTTACATAAGTTATACGGACTTATTCACACTACAGAACACAGACAATTTAAACCTAGAAAGACCAAAAAGATTCGAGTGTGTGAGATAGAAATAGAAATACTAATAATTGGCATTGAAGTACTGATCTTTATATATTTTTGAATATTGTATCCTCTTTGTAATCATTGAGAGAACTAATCTAACATGTACATGACGTTAACACACTTGTAAAGGATTAAGAACCTAGATTGAAGGGATGTTTTTCAAGTGGTGTAAATGTGGAGCAAATGTACACGACACAAGCTACAATATTGTTGTCCAAGTGAAGAGTACAGAGGCAGGTATTACAACGATCTGGGCTCTGCCTCTCACCTTCTTGGTCAGACGGATTTCTAAAAATCAATTTTTGTTGTTAATCCTAAATAAACCAATTGACTTATAAGCACCAAAGTTTTCTTCACTGCTTCATAAACACTAAAGTTTTTTAAAAACCTTTCATACCATGCATGGATAAAATTGTCGACCTAAATTACAAAGCGTCAGTAGATTGGTCCCTATTATTCTTAAAAATATAATAATTAATCTAATAAACAATATTTTTTAGAGTAAATATCTCTATCAGCTCCATGTATCCATTTTAAATTTCTTGTACAACATTTTCTTTTTCATCAAGTCCATCTTTTATGCTTAATAAACAAAGGGGAAATCATAGGGTTTAAAACCTATAAACTAAGGCCGACCGGGATCAACTCTATTGCTGGATTCATTGTATTCACGGGGACCAATAAATAAGCTCAATGGATAGCTTAATTATCGCTAAAGCGAAAGATAAAGAAATTGATTGATGGGTTCCCTACCCAAAGGGAAAGGGTACTGGACATAGGTTGGCGTTAGCCAAGGCCTTTTTGTCCTTCTATCATGCCTATCTATGCGGCTCCCGACTCTAGTTCTATCATTTGAAGGTTCTTCTCGATCTGGCTACACGCCCTTCCCTATGGAGGTTCTGTGTAGGATTGAAATCCTCGATTCAGACTGTGAAAACAAATCAGACTCTAGTATAGCGTTGCGTCTGCATCGTCTGACTTGTACTCTAAAATACAGTCAGTAATTTACTGTTCTAGTAGTAGTATATCTTCTACTGTTGATCTCATTATTTCTATTAGATATCTTTATTTTTTGCTAAAAATATACTAAAATCAAAAAATCAACTAATCTCTTCTTCTTTCTCTAACTCTTCTTTTTCTTCTTCTAAAACTTCATTATAAAATTTTCTATGAAAAGAAAATATGGAACGTCATGACCTTAATGAAGAGAACAATAATCAAAATCCAATTGATTTGAATGTTACAATCCTGATCAACGTGTACCTCACAATCTCACCTGAACCTATCTCTACTCCCTTAACAAACTTGCAAAAAATTTATAATAGATACCCTTTTGCTATACAAAATTTTCAGAAATGGTACACCCCACTCTGATAAACACATAACTCTAACAAAAATGCGTAGTTCATATTTTGTATATATGTTTGTCATTGCTTTTATTCATCTTTGAGTTGGGTAGTATATATATATAAATTTGGCAATTTATGGCATTACATAAGGATCATTGACCTGCATAGATAGAATGTTTAATAAAAGTTTTGTTGTCTTTTATGGATTAACAAAAGTATTATTAATCAGCAACAAACTAAATACAATCCTGATCAACGTGTGCCATCTGGTGATAAAAATCCAAAGCAAAAGAAAGAAAGTACCAACACTAAATTCTTCAAGCTCGATAAAATAGCCCTGTATCTTCATTGACAGACCCTAGAAATTGTCACCTGCCACGCTCTGACACCACAATACCACTTTGCACATCAGCAAAGTACCCCTAAAGAATATTGTACAATAAGCCAATTTTATAATAAGATGCTAGCAATGATAGAATAGAGTATCATAAACAAAACTAATAAAGCTATAACAAAGTATTGACGTAGTTTCAGGAGCCGTTACATTTGATATTGGAAAAAGAAAACAGGTAATACAGCAACAGGGTTACATTTGATATTGGAAAAAGAAAACATGTAATAACAACAGGTTTAGATATAGGCCCCTCTCTGTACATACGCCTTTATCTATATTTGTTCTAAGTTTTATTTCAGTTCATACTTTTACCTAAAGAGGATTGAAATAATAGGATACATTCTTCAAGGTGTAACTGTAAACATTGACTGACTTGTAGTATGTTATTTCCCTTTCTTCCTACGGAAAAGAAAAGTTTATAAATTAAAAAGTGATTCTGATGTTAAAATATTGACCATCTATATACTTTTGATTAGCATAAACTTTGATTCGGATTTTTCATCCATGTCGTGACTTGGTTGAGAGTTTTTCAACTGGTCAGGCCTGATCACCTAACAGAACAAATATGCAGAACAGACTGGTGTAACAGATCTATTGCTAGAGATGCCTATCATACGTGGCTAAAGGTTTAAGTTGTTGAGAGTAGTATTGTTCACTGGCTCCCACATGTTAGTTATTTATATTAATTATTTCTAACTGGTTATGTCAAGCTACAAAAAAGCCATCCTAGCTTATAAGAATGCTATCCATTCTTGTCAATGTCTTAAATAGGATTTACATTTTGTATCAGGTTAATGCTTTTCTCTCGTATGGCATATAAAGCATCTAGTAAGTTGCATGACTGCATTTCTTTTTGGTAGAACTATGATTGGGACTACATTTATCAGAAAGTTTCCAACCTGCGTGCTGTTGGGATCTTAAGATGCACAGATTTGTCCAGTATCTACTCCTAACATGTGGTTACATCACCCACCAAAATACTAAATACATTTGTTGATCTAAAAGGTCCCAATATGTATCTACTCCTAACATGTGTTGCTGCATCACCCCAAAAAATACCGTGTTTCTTTAGAGAGCTTCACAATAAACTAATCTACTTTTACATGCAGGCAGGGCTTGTTTTAGTCTTTTAGAATGACATACGTGAGATATCCCATCTTCGTTTCAATGAAAGGATGGTTTTATTCCAAAGCAGACATGAAATTGAAGAAATTGCAAGATTTTTGAGTACAAAATACAATCATATCGTCTAATTAATTGAGAAGAAGAATTCTGACAAATGTAAAATTTAAAGAGAATAATATGAATAATTTTGGATTGGCATTTAAACTGTTCTGATTTATATAACAGTTTACAATGGCAGTTGCTTGTAGCAATTTTGAAATTTTTTTATTGGTTTGTGTCTTATTCGAGAAGAATTACAACAGAGATATTCGAAAAGTTTTAAGAGGTATGTGCCTTAACAATATACAGAGATTTTTCTAAACAATCAACAGACTAATTGTATACTAACATTGGAGTACTGTAAAATAGCCATGATAATACAGACTAATTTAATTTATTCAATGGTGTCAATGAACAGACTAATTAGAAAATAAGTATACCATTTTGGGAGCTAAAGTAAGGTAATGGGGATGGCAAGATGCTCAATTTAGTTCGAGTTATACTTGCATTCATGATGATACTGAGAAATCCTTTTTTTGTTAACTGGTTTTGTGTTGGAAAAATAATTAATTATGATCATATTGGTGTAGGGATCTTCCTGTTCCTGGTCGGCAGTTGTCAGGAGTCCATTTTGATATGGAGTTTCTTTATTCAAACACGAAAAGCTTTAAGGACATATGGCAGGGCATTCGACAGAATATATATGGCAGGGAATGAAAAGAGAAAATTTAGCTTAATTAAAATAAAATCAAAAAGAAAATAGTTTTGTAAGATAAAAATAGCGTAATTATATTTCCTTAAAGCAAGATAAGAATATTACCCGCTTAGAGAGTGGATGCAGTCAATTAGCAAGCAATCCCTTGAAGACCACTTCACCACTTACTTTGAAGAAAGAGACTGTGGCAAACAATAAAAAATTAAGTTTTGGTATCAATAATTCGTCCCATACGGAAAACTTAAAAGGAAAAAAAAATGGGGATTTGCAAATAAATATACATGGTTTCTTTCTGTGTTTCTATCCATAACACAAAGATAATGGGGTAAGGGAATTGTTACTAATAAGAGCCATGATTTAACTGATGGTGGTGCCAAAGCAGCAGTGGTGTAATCAAAGCTGCAATTTTCATTAGTAATAATAATGGATTTTAACATTGAATTCACAAACTTGAAGCTATATAATTGCAGCGAAATTTTTTTTGATTATAATTGAGACGACGATGATTATGATTGAGATGATGATGATGCTATTGAAGAGTAAGATTATGATTATGAAGATTTTTTTTTTTTTTATTGAAAAAAGGGCATTTAGAATCGCAGTACCTTGAAATGGCACCAACCATCAGATGGTGAACTTCTTTTTCATATATTTGATTTAATCTTTGCGTGTTAAAGAATTGGAAATCGTGTCTGCCCAAGAAAATAATGATAAAATCAGTACCCACTTTGAAATAATAAATAACAGAAGCGAGAGAGATCCTTACAACTGGGGCATGCGGGGAATTCTTGGCTCCCTTGGCTTTGTCGGTCCACCTTGGCGCAATGCTTGCTTAAAGTATTCAGATTCCAAATAGCTACTTTGACAGAAAACAGGTATGAGAAAACAATAAAGCAAGATATTATAAGCGCTAGCTGCAGTGTGAAACTAATGTCTTACTTGCGTTTTCGTTCCCTTTTAGGTGGCTCGAGCCAATGTTTATGAGCAGGCCTGAACATGTTTCTGTCAGTGTGAAACCAATGTCTTACTTGCAGTCGGAAACATGTTTCTGTCAGTGTCATATATCTCACAGTAAAATACCTTGCTATGAGAAAAAATACATAAAGGGAAGGGCCAAAACATTACCAATAGGGGTTGAATCGCCCTTAAAGAGAGCAGGAGAATGCGCCCTGTTTATGAGCAGGCCTGAAGTTTTTCTCGAAAGGTCTTAAATTTCTATGAATAACTCTGACAACTTCCAATGCTACTTGATTAGAGACCAAATACAAATAAGAAAATCTAAGACAAAATCAAGTAGAAGAATGTCATATATTAAAAACAAAAAAAAAGTATCTTTCATTTTACACAGTAAATTTTGAAGCATTGAGTAAGACCTCGAGAAATAATAAAGCTTAACAATGGCATAAGTGCATAATATGTCCTTATCTTTCAACCCCATTTTCCCTAATTAATTTCATTTAGAAACACATTTTAAGGCATCAGTACTCAACACTGCACCTAACACACAATATGATCCAAATTTGTATGGGACAAACTAATGACAATCTGTTATAAGCAATTCTATCATAAACCATTGCATGAATAGATGGAGTATCCCATCCCATGGACACCAACATGCAACCTAAGATGCCTTCCAGTGTGCAAGAGATAAAATATACCATCTACTCATGTGAGTAGAACTTATGATCAGGAGAAGGTTCAGAAGAGAAAACAACACTAACAAAAAAATGTAAAAGGTACTCTTCTAAAACAATCTCTATCATACCCAATAGCATTTCTAGTGCCTTGCTCTGAAGTTGTTTAATAATTTCAGATCATGGCCTTTACTTAAACAACAAAAGTGGGTTTTCTAAACGTATATATCATACAAATATTTTGAAGATGGCATTAGAATATTAGAGACAAATTTTATGCCTTGATCATGTCAGGATTTTATTTCTGGTTGATTACAGGGACCCTCTAAAGAACTGAAAATGGACGGTCAGTGGAAATGGAGACGCACTTGCTCAGCTTGTTGAGAACACAGCCTGTGCAGTTGCTGGTTTGGTTATTGCTTTTACGGCAAACTGGGCATTGGCTTTCATCATTCTTGGCCTGGTACCTCTTATAGGAATTAATGGATATGTCCAGAAGAAATTCTTGGAAGGATTTAGGGCAGATGGGAAGGTATGTTTTGAGACTTAGACATCAACTTTTAATATTAAATGAAAGACGATAGAATATCGGGTGGAGTTCGATCTATATAAATTGTCGTATATATATTACGGTATAATAACCATTGTATCTTATGAGCATGGGCAACCAAATTATGCAGACGATGTATGAGGAAGCGAGTCAAGTTGCTAATGATGCAGTTAGGAGTATAAGAACAGTTGCTTCTTTCTCTGCTGAAGAAAAAGTGATGGAGTTGTACAAAAAGAAATGTGAAGAGCCAATGAAAACAGGGATAACACATGGACTGGTCAGTAGAATTGGTTATGGTGTCTACTTTTTCCTGCTGTTTTGTGTTAACACGATGTGTTTCTACGCTGGAGGATGAGGATGTGTTTCTACGCGACTACCATTAATAATTTAAAAATTATACTCTTAAAAATATAATTTTTAAGACTAAACATCTATATATAGCAGAGATTTATACTCTTAAAAATATAATTTTCAAGACTAAACATCTATATAGCAGAGATGGTCCACACTAAACCCATTGATAGAATCAAAATATAGACATGGGATACACAAACCTAGTTTTGGAGCTGACTCCAACCAGGCCATAGAAAACATACAATACAGGCAGGAAGCTTCATGTAGAGCAAGACCTCATGTGAACTTCATGAAGTTCCTGATGATCGAGCTCATTCGACAACATATCTTTCAAGCTATATTCAGGGAAACAAACAGGTGCGGACTTGATGGCAGGGAAATGTAATAGGAGTGATGCACTTAACATGTCCATTAGTTGATTGCACTTTTCAAATACCATGAATTGATAGAATCAAATACCATAACATCATAACATCTACCATTATGATTAAGGATACATGGTGCATCTTTTTAAATCAAATCCAAGAATTTTAGTGCTCTAAATTGGTTTGGGGATTTCAAAAGATGCACACTAAACCCATTGATAGAATCAAATACCGATGGACATTAAACCCATTGGATGTCCAGAGAATAGAGTAAAACCAATGAAAACAAATAGAAATGGACAATGAATCTAGTTCAGCAAGTCAATTTATTCTTGAACCCTTATATATTTGATTAATGAGAATTAAGTGCAAACACTTTAAACAACTAATAAAGTTCACCTTAATCCGATTCCAAAGCTTGTTATTGCTGCTGATTGAAGGTGAAAAAACTTGTTGCTGCTGCTGCTGATTGAAGGTGAAAAAGCTTTATGAACTTGATGCTGTTGGACGATTGAAAATTCAAAATCCAAACAGAAAAATTCAAAAAAATTTCAGCAGAATCTAGAACCACCTAAAAATCATAACTAACGAATTTCCTACAAACAAAACAGACTCCATAATAAGTCAAGCTAAGGTTTACCTCTGAGAGAAGTGGAACAAAGGAACAGCAACAACAACAAATAGTAGCAGCTACTCGGTTTTGGGTGATTTGAGTATTATAAAGGAAGCAAAGCAAACTCAATTCGAGGGTGTTGTAAGGAAGCAAAATCACTCAAATCCTTATTCAGTGCTCAATTGTGTGAGTAGGGATTTGCAGATCGTTTTCACTTTTGTTTTAGTTTTTTCTTCTGGTTAAAAGAGGACGATGATGACGATGGAAGAGATTAAGGTTTAGCAAACTGACTTGAGGATTAAGGTTTTGGAAGTATTAATCCTAATCAGACTTAATCATAGATATTAGTCCTAGTCATACTAAATATTAATCCCAGTTTTGGGAGTATTAGTCCTAATCAGACTTAATCATAGATATTAGTCCTAGTCATACTAAATATTAATTCCAGTCATAGAAATTAATCCTAGTCATAGAAATTAGTCCTAGTCAAATTATGCACCCTTTGTAGATTATAATTTAGATAATTACTTAATGTATCAAAAGAATGTAAACTAAACTATATACAATATACTTAAATTATTAATAATTGTTGTTTTCAAAAATAAAATTTTAATATTCCAGTACACAGTTACTATGTGAATATGCCGATATAATTGGATATGGGACTGGTTTTTTACAGCCTGCTTATATAAATAAGGTAAGGATAAAATCGAAATTATCAATATGTTTGTGATAGTGATGGTGACACGTCAGGCTTCGCAAACCACCTCGTTTTGAGGACGCCTTTATAAAGTAGTAAAAATAAAGAGCACTAATACATAATTTTTAATATGAAAAATGTGTACAACAATATTTTGCATAATACTATAGTCCATAGATCGATAAATTAATTTTGAATGAACTTCTAAAAGGCATGTCATTTTGTTATCGTGCCATGAAGCCCAGTCTAGTAGCCTTTTGCATAGTTCAAAATTTTGTTACATTTCGCGAGTATATATCGATATTAAGAATTTGGAATCACGAATATCCATGAAATTTCGTGAAACTCGGCTTGCAAATAGATTTCCAGAACTTACAGAACAGACCCAACTTGGGTAAGGTCCCATGGCTAACTGGGCATCAGCCCATCTTGCAAGCTCATGCGCCTTCCCGTTACAAATTCTATTGATCCAACAAAAAGAAATGAAACCAAAATCTTTAGAAGCAATTAAAATTAGGAACATTAAAGGCTCAAATTATTTTACATCCAATCGGAAAACACATTGACTTGATTGTTCCATTGTTTGTGAGTATCCATTTAAAGTGTACTCACAATTAAGTATTCTAATTGGTTGCTTTGGTACTGACTTCTAATTTCTGCGTTGGTAAACTGTTTTTGTCTTGCAGGCAGGTCTTCAAGTTTGGAAGTGTGGCATGTTCTATCCCAACCAAGGAGCAGAACCTACATTATTATTCTAACTGCAGATTCAGTAGAGGAGCTACTTATTGCATGGCCTAAAGGAAGAGGAAGGCATCTGGGGAGTAGACTACGGGAACTCCTGACCTATGCTACTATGTGGGTAATATGGAGAGCTACAAATGATCTGATCTTCAACAACAAACTATGTTTAGTAGAAAGGATATGCAATGAGGTGAAAGCAAGTCTTTGGAGCCTGGCCTGGCGGGAGAGACTACAGTTTCCCAAACCTGGTGCATTGCTGGTTTGAAAATCTGAATAGCTATCTTGTCAGAGTAGGTCACTTACAGACACAAGGGCATGGGATCTTGGTTAATACAACAGCTTAATCTATTGTATTTTTCTTGCTCTGTTTTCTGTATGTGAATGCCAAGACAATTCACGTATTTGCACTACTGGAAAAACCTCCCTTGCAGGATTTCAGCCCCAGACCTCAGGTATCCAAAGACTTTACCAGTTGAACCCAACTGGCAGGATTCCTCCAGGCTGTCTTTCACAAAACAGTTCCTTTGTATGTATATGTAACCTCATTCACCATTTACCACTAATTCAACCAGATGCAGTTAAACAACAATTGATAGATAACCCTTTTTCTGCATGTCTTTCTTCTTCTCTTTGCTTCTCCTCTGCTGCTCTATGCCTCTACTGCTCCCTTTCTTTCACCATCGGTGGAGACCACACTGCACGGCTCTCTAATTATAAGTTGGAAAAAATCCTTTCAAATAGATGGATTTACGACCAAATTCCTAATTATAATCCCCAGTTCCCCACAATCCCAATGTTAAGTAACTGACCAAATTCCTTACCGTTGTCAAGGAAGATCACTAGGATCCTAAGTTCCGTAGGTAAAAGCAGCCTGGGCTATAATGTTGATAGTAACTGGAGAACTGAGCATATTAATGTGTGACGAAACAGTCTAATCGTTGAGCACTTGAGCATATCAACATTGTTTGCCAAAAAAAAAAAAAATCAACTATGATAATATTCAGCATATTGTAATCCCGCACCTCCTCTCACAAACACAACAAACTGATGCTATTCAGCATCTACTAATTCAGGACCCCTCTCTAGATCACAAGCACTAAAAACTAAACCTATATCAAACACATACCGTCTGAACCAGATTTCACACCAAAGTAATGTAGAGCGGAAAAAAATCCCTAATGATTTGTTGCCGAGATTTGAAGAAGATGGAGAAGTCAAGGAAAAAGAGTTGTTGATTATGGCTCCATCAATGTGCACGGGTGACAATACGTACGTAGCTGTACAACAGAACAACAGGACTGTACAAGCACCTACAGGCAACGACCATGTACATTAGAGTTTATGTAAGATGAGGTGAGCACCATGTTGGGGTTGAACAACAATAGATGGAGCATGGACATAGGAGGATGAAAGTTCAAATGAGAAATGTTGAAGGATCATTGCAATAGCCATCTTAGCTTCTAATAAGGCAAAGTTTTGTCCAATGCATATCCTTGGACCCCAACCAAATGGAAAGAATGCAACTCGATTCTTTGTAGCATTTGATACTCCTTCTGAGAATCTGTTCGGATTGAATTCTTTTGCGTCTTCACCCCAAAGTTCCTGATCAAGGTGTACTAAAAGCGTTGGCAATGAAAGCTGTACTCCACGCGGCAGGAGGATGTCACCAAGTTTCATATTCTTGTAAGTAGCTCTTAAAAGTGAAGATGCTGGAGGATATAACCTGAGAACCTCGTATAAAATCATCGTAACCTGCATTTAAATAAGTAATGATGTCAGCCAATTTATATGAAACTATCATATACTTGATGCGCCATATAATATGTTCAAGCTTATCTAACAAAAAGCAACGCCTACAATTTTTAAGTGACTCAACCCATCAAAATCCGGGGTTTTTCTTCCGATGACTTGCAAGACTTCCTCCCTTGCTTTCTCCTGCCAATCTTGATGCATACTCAACACAATCATTGTCCAAACAAGTAAAGTTGAAGTCGTTTCTTGTCCAGCAAAGTAGAACAATTTGCACTCTTCTATAACTTCATCAATAGTAATCCCAACATTCTTCGAGTTCCCATTATCTTCAATTTCCTTCAAATTGGATTCCAATAATAAGCCTAAAAGGTCTTCATTCTGTGATTTTCCAGATCTCATAGCCACTTCTCTCTTAGTAACGATATCTCTGACGAGAGTTTTCACTTCTTTATAGATTTCCTTCATCCTTCTATTTCTTTTGGTTGGAAGAAACCTGCGAAATTTATATAGTGAAGTTACATACTGAAAAGAATTGAGAAAACTTTGGATAGAATCCGAGACTTGAATAACAATAGGCATACCTGAAGCCTGAGATGTATATAGATTGAAGAGACTGGATAAAAAGCTTAGCCTGTTCAGTTTGGAGTTTAAATACTAGTCTTCCTTCTTCATAGCTACTACCAAATGCCGTTCGAGAGATCACATCTGCGGTCAAATTCTGTAAATAAGGCCAAACATCCAATTCACATGATTCTGAGGAAACTAAATTTCGCCATTTGTCTACCATCTCACTGCAGCAAGTATTAAAGGCTGGCAACATCATCTAAAGCCAACAACAATGAAAATAACCGAGCGTCACTTGGTGTCATCATGTATGATATGATCCAATGTAACTCAAATATACATTTTATAGAATATATAGTATACTAGAGACCGACCTTCAATTTCTCTAGGTGGAAGGCTGGGTTAATAATTCTTCTGTGCTTGACCCATTTTTCTCCTTCATAGCTTATGAAACCTGTTACTAAAAATCTCCCAAGTGGGTTGGTTCTTGTCTTTTCAAAGTGACCAAATTTATTGGAAAGAATGTCTCGTATCATTTCTGGATCCATCACGAGCAGCCTCGGAATTGGTCCAAACCAAATTAAAGATAACTTACCTGCGATTTCCAAGAGAATTTAGTATACAAACACATGAATGAAGGAGATATTAGTTGAGGACTAACAGCAAATGCACGAGTAAAAGACTAGCTAGGAAATATGTTAAATTAGGCAGAACAATATAAATGCTCTTGTCCATTCAAGAAGACACTGTGATCATCACAAGTAAGAGCAAGGTGTACATGACATGTTCTGCATAGTTAAGAATTACAAGCAAATTTTCAGGTTTGAGAGTATTCATTGAGATCTTGTTGAGTAACTGTATTTGATTGTTTTAAAAAAAATAATTGATGTTCATGTTTTTTTACTACTGAAAATACTTATATTTGTGGTTTTAAGTGGGAAAATTGTGTAAGATTTTTTGGACAAGTTTTATAACTATTGCTCAAAACTCGAAAATCAATATTATTTTGGGCATTGGCCGCAAGCCTGTTTTTCAGGAGATCACTAATTAAATAATGCTGCCTAGGTTCAAACCCATAGCCTATCTCGTATCTGGTCTTAACCAGCTAACACCTGAAAATGAACTAATAACTTCTCCAAAGAGGCAACGAAGTGGCAAATTCGCAAGGCATGTTGTGTTTTGGTCAAGTGACAGTGGACTAACAAAAATCGCTCTGAGTTGGTCTAAACACTAAAAATGAAAAAAATTGATATCAACAATTAATTAGGCTTTGGTCTACACTATTGTGTTCATCATGGTCTTCTTTTTGTCTCTAATTTCAAATGAGTAAAATTGGATTTTCCTTCAAATCATATTAAAAATTTTATCAAAATTTGAATAATAATAAGTTAATAACTCCAAATAAATGAAATTAATTAATCTAAATAAATTCAAAAAAAATAAATAAATCATACCAAATTTCTGAACCGTTTGATCAACAAAAGGCATGACACGTGGTGCAATATGATGTGAAAGATCCATAGGTTTTGATCTAGCTTCTTTGCTTAAACTAGCTAATTCTTTAGTATTTCCATACAAAAATTTGTATGAATAACCTTTGATTCCTTGTTCTCTCAAATACTTTTCAATCTTCTTGGGCTTTAACCAAATCCAATTCAAAGTTGTCCAAGCACATGAAATAATCAAAATAGCAAAAACTGCAAGAAAAACTGATAAAAACCCCACCATTTTTTCTTCTTCTTTCTGAACTTTGAAAAGGTTGATTTGTTGCACTTAACCACTCACAGAAGTACATACTGAAGAGATAAAGATTAGAAAAGTCAATCATGTAGGACAAAAATTGTGCAATAATTTCACCATATCTTATTGTATAATAAACTATGTAGGACCTCTACCAGATCTTGCAGGATGAAAATAAACATCAGCGAATTGGGCAACAGGACAGGATTCCGTGTTTTCTCGAATAAACCACGTCTCGTTCTTCTTTGTTCTTTAACTCAGTGTTTTCTCCCCCATTCTCTAACTTTGTACTTTCTCAAGTACAATAAAATAAGTTTCTTTCTTCGTCGTTCATTTTTTTCTTGTAGAATCTCCGTTCATTCATCAATGACAAAACTAAAAAGCTTGAGTTACTCGAAAGTCGAAACCCATAACTAATTATTGAAGTGGGTAAGTATTACAAGGTTCAAGAAATAATTATTAATGGAGAACAATTTGTGGGTATTGAAGAAAACACATACATGGGTTGTGATAATATACTAAATACAAAGAAATGGTTATTAATGGAGAACCATCTGATTTTTAATTGTAATTATGAACATGGAAAGTTTTGTAATGATTAATTGTGATTTTCTATTGACAACAAAACTACGTATTTTACAGTTTTCTTATGGAGAAGAAGATTGAGTCAACTCAGTTTTTTGAGTCAACTCAGTTATCACGATAATTGTGATAACATCATGTTATCACTGTATTTCAGTATTTGTCTTCGAAAATAAAGATGATAACATCATGTTATCAGTAGACTAGTCTTTGATAACATCATTGTCTGGTATTTTATTTGTAAAAAACTTAAAGTAGATAACATCATCCGATTTTTTTTTTTTAGGATTTGTGGGACAAATAAAACACCACCACGTATGGGTGTTGTTAACCCTAGTGGGATTTGAACAAGTTACCCAACTAAATTTATAGACACGTATGGGACAAATAAAACACTACCACGTATGGGTGTGGTTAACCCTAGTGGGATTTGAACAAGTTACCCACTTAATTTGATAGACACGTATAAGATAAATAAAACACTACCACGTATGGGTGTTGTTAACCCTAGTGGGATTTTAACAAGTTATCATTGTAGTTGTTTATGATAACATAATGTTATCAGTCTTGTTTTTTATTTATAAAAAAAATCTAAAGCTGATAACATGATGTTATCACTATGGTTTTCATTGATAACATCATGTTATCAGTTTGTCTTTTATTTATTAAAATGAAAAACTGATAACATGGTGTTATCAATATAATTGTGTTTGATAACATCATATTATCAGTCTTATATTTTATTTATAAATAACCTAAAGTTGATAACATCATGTTATCATAATTGTTTGTGATAACATCATGTTATCACTATACTTGTGATAACATCATGTTATCACTGCAGTTGTGTTTGAAAATTAAAGCTGATAGCATGATGTTATCACTATAGTTTTCATTGATAACATCATGTTATCACAACTATAGTGATGACATGATGTTATCACAAATAACTACAATTTATCACTGTAGTTGTGTTTGAAAATTAAAGCTGATAACATGATGTTAGCACTAGTTTTCATTGATAACATCATGTTATCAGTTTTGTCTTTTATGTATAAATAACTTAAAGCTGATAACATCATGTTATCATTGTAGTTGTTTTTGATAACATGATGTTATCACTACATTTGTGATAACATCATGTTATCACTGTAGTTGTCTTTTAAAATTAAAGCTGATAACATCATGTTATCATTGTACGTGATAACATCATGTTATCATTGTAATGTTTCAGAATTCTAATATAATTTTTCTGATTAAAAGTATGGTTCAATTAGTGACGAAGATGATGATGAAGAATAACAGAATAAAAACAAAAAACAACAATTAGAGGGGAAAAACAAGAAGAAAAACAAGTGGGAGATTCTATTTATTGAAATCTTCTACTAAAAAAATGTCTACAACTATATTGTTAGTAATTGGGTTTCAATTACTGTTTTGGGAATATGATCATGTTCAATTACAATCAAATTGATTGACAATTGAAATGAAATTGGTTCAAGGATTAAACAAATGTAAAGAAAGAAGATAGAGATGATCTCATATGGGTTTTAATCTCAAAGTACTATGTGAGATATTAATGAAGAGATCGATAAGAAAGGAGAAGAGAGAAAAAAAACATAGAGAGGAAAAGAGGATAGAAGCGTAGAGATGAAGAAGGAGAAAACTAGAAGAGGGGGGTAGAATCGGTATTTTTTTTAAAAAATGTCCTTGGGCCTAAAGAATTTGTTTGTCCTTCATATAAGATCCATAAGTTTTTCCTTTTCATAGCCACTTTTTTTATAATGTCCTTTTGGCCAAACAGGTTTGGAATTTGGCCTTTTGGCCTAATTCTTTGAATAAACATTCCCCTAAATGAACCACAAGCTAAAACAAGACCCAAATCATGAGGAGCCCAAGAAATTGAATTCACAGAAGATAATTAAATTCATTAAAAATATGAAGTTGACTCTATTGATTTTGTTGATGATTTGTTTCTTTCCATAAAATAACATGAATATTGTTATTGTTAACAACTTAACATCAATAATCTAATCTGATGAAGCAGTTATGATCCATTTGCCATAGTAATCCATCGTGAATGATGTAGACCCGTTTCAATATTTGATGCAGGCATTTCTTCAAACAGGTTTTGGGTATTGATCAATTTCTTATAAACCGCCTAATTCTCTTCACTTCAAAACTGTTGTCTTCATAAAAAAAAAATCCCCAAATTTCAATTCAATTCTCTTTCCAACAAAACTTTAATTTCATCAATTTCATGTCAAATTTCTTTGCAAATATGTGGAAACTATCGTTTGGTAGATTTAGGAGGAAGAAGTATTGAAACACCATTATCACATATCCAATGATGTTAGAAAGTCCAGAATTAATATGCGCATTTGTAAGAAAAATTTACACAGTTTTAGCACTTCAATTGATTCAAACAAATGTTGTTGCTTCAATCATTGTTAGTTTTGATCTCACACTGGTGTCATCATATTTTTCTGGTGCCTTCATTTCTTTGGTCTCTGGTTTTCGGGAGAAAAACAAGCAGCCAAGGGCATTTTGGGTAGACAAAATGAATTTACACGTTAAATGAGACGGAGGGGGTAAAGTCCAATTTTAAATAAAACAGGGGGTTTATTTAAAATATGGTCATAATAAGGGGGTTAAGTCTAAAAATCCAGTCAAAGACTCAAAGTGGTATGACCATGTTGGAATCGTTTCTCCAAGTGTATAGGTTGACACCAAGACACATGTCAGATGACGTGGATTCAGCGATATCTGACTACTGTAGTTTTAAACCAGAAGCTGACTTACTAGCTAGTGGCTACTGACAAGTTAGAGTACATATTGGTTAAGGAGCTACCCAGCTAACCGTTCTCGGCACTGAGGTTCATTGCGGAGTTTTGGAACCCTTGGTGGCATACTTGTGCTTTGCTTGCGTCTGCAGATATCGGTCTTTCTGATGGTTTGGAACTTAATAATAAAATCTGCAGTTTACTACAAACTAGGGGTGGCAGATGGGTCGTATGCGTGTCGGGTCGATGTCGGGTTTTGGGTCAAAACAGGTCAACCCATATATGACCCGGTTGGTAAACAGATCAACTCAAACACGACTCTGTTTGACACTGTTTGCTTAGAGGGTTATTAACTCGACACGGTTAGCACGCTTTTGAAAAAAAATAAATTAATAATAATACTAAAGTAAACTATGTTTAACAGAAAAACAACATATTACTCAATTTATTAAAACCTAAGAAAAGAAGGGTTTCATGTTAAAAACTGTAATTTGAACAAAAGGTCAAACAATTTTAGCAAATTTCTGCCATTTTTTTCATTATTTGTTGTTTATCTTTCTCTTTATCACCATCTCTATCAGATGTGTTGATAATTGTGTATGGAGGCAAACTACATCAACTCAATTCGAAAGCGATTTACAAAAATCCCTAATTTTTTTCCCTTTTTAAATTCCTTAAATTCCAATCTCAATTTCATCAATTTTGCACAAATTCTCATTATCTTTAATGGCTGCAGATGCTTCTTCTTCACCCAAGTTTCAAAAACCCGATTTCCGACGAACCCCACAACCCAATTTTAATCCTGAAATCACTACTACTACTACTTCCTTTGCTTTGTTGTTATTAGATCTAATAAAGTAGAAGAAGAACAGATTTGTTGTTGTTGTTATTAGATCTGAAGAAGAAGAACAACTTTGTTGTTTGAAGAAGAACAGTGGTGGAATGGAATACAAAGACAATCGTGTCAAAACGGGTTATTTTTGGGTTTGAGGGTTGGACACATACACAACCCACTTAGCAAATAAACTTAATGGGTCAGACACGTTAACGACACGAAACAGATAAGTGTCAACCCAAACACGCAAAAAACGGGTCGTGTTTATGGATCCCGTGTCAAAATTGCCACCCCTACTACAAACTGCCAGGGAATGCAGTTAGATCTCAACGACGATATAGCATTTCCCGAGTTATAAGTTATAACATCAACTACTATCAAGGGCACTGACTTCTCCAAGGCCAGCTATAGATATCTTATTTGCTTCTTGACTTTAATAGAAACCTCCCCTGTATTGCTTGCCCCTGCTCTACCTAGGTGCCTAGGTGACAAAGTTCCTTGATTACTGTCGAGGTGAATTAAGAATTAACCAATTAACCATTTTAGTTCATAGAAGGGAAGACAAAAGTTAAGTGCGAGTGTGCCAGGTTGGGTTTTCCATGTATTTTTTGCCAGGTTGGGTTTTTGACGGTTCAAGTGGACTTATCGTTGCGGTTTCAACTGGATTTTCTGATAAGGTAAGTGTTGCAAAAAATGTTGATTTATTTGTAGGTACTTGGTATTCTAAATGTCAGATCTGTGAAGTAATTTTTTAGAGTTGGAATTCTTGTAAATTTTTATTATGTTGCTACTACTGTTCACATGATCTGTAGAACTCTCAACACATAACTATATGGCCTCTTGGAACATTCTCATTATCATCTTTCCATTTATCATATGTGTATTAACCATATTTGTGAGGTTGGTCAATACATTAATGAATGATGATGTGTAAATGATATGAACAATAATAATAAAGTAGAGACATTAACACCATTGTATACGTGGTTCGGCAATTGTGCCTACATCCACGGAGAGGGAGGAAGAAGTTTATTATAGTAGTGGTGATACAAAATGGGAGCTCGATAATGGAGAGAGCTCGAGAGAGAGATGAGACCTGAGAGGTGAGGTCTCATGTGAGAGTGTTGAGGTCTTGTGTATGATTCACCATGAGACCATGTCCGGAATGAGTGATTTGCCTTCATATTTATAGGCTTACAATGTAACTCCATTCCTAGCATTTAATGAGGTAATGATGAGAGAATATCTTTGTAGTAATTGGCTTTAACTTTGTAACTTGTGTCATCAAGAGAGAGCCCATTAGATGTTGACACGTGGCACCATGATGGACGGTAGAGATGGTGCCACATGTATGTTGTATATAGTACCCCTACATAAGCCCCCTCTTTTTAGGTTGAACGGAGTTCGGGCTGAAAATAAGTAATGGAACCGATCTAGCCCCCAAGATGAATGAAATATGGGATTCTGTAACGAAGTCGATCCGCCCCAAATTTTGATGAGCTTGATTATTGAGATTTGCAGGACGCGATGAAGGTCCCTTGTGGTAATGGCAACTCGATCATGAATTTGTGTATAGCGAGCTAGTTAGTTCCAGGGAGACGTGGTAGCTCGTTCAGAAGGCATGTAGACGAGATGGACAGCTGCAAGCAGGTCGTACTGAAGTGGGTCTTCTTGCATACATGGGTGGTTGCCTTTTTGTGGTCGAGTTGCATAGACCTGATAATGTTAGCGTGCGAAATATTATAAAATTCAATAAAAGACTTACATGGAATTGTACGTCTTCCTTATGACTTGTATGTACTATCTTTGTCGCTTTGTGACTGGACACTTCGATAGATGTGGCACTTTGGAGTGCAAATGTAGCTCGTTTGAGAAAGAGCATTGGTTGACCAAGTGTTTTGAGAGTTACTTGGAACCTTTTGGTGCCCGATCTAGTGAATGGTCGCAGCGTGGAGACCTGTTTGACAATTCTCGGGCATGTGGCCTTTGTTGGTCTGCATTGCGTTGAGAGTGAATGCGTTCAACCAGGCGTGTGGCTAGAGAATTGTGGTTGAGGTCGTCCCGCATACGAGTGACTCACTAGTCAATGAGGGTGGCCATATTGTATATCTAACATTTCACTTGTAAAGAGTTCAGTGAAAGCAATGTGGCACATTTGTGCAAAAATAGCTCATGGGGAGTGAGGTCGTGTTCATGTGACCTGCACATAGAGAGAGCTACAAAAAAAAAATATCATTAATAGCTAATTGTGCTAATAATAAGTTAATTTCATTAGATAAAATGAGAATAACCCCCTGTATGGCATAAATATTGTTGATCCGTCTTCCTGTTTCTGGACTTGCTGATTTTGTATTTTTATTGCAGCGATCAGTGACGATCATTTGCTGAGGAAGAACGATCTGCAGTCCACTCTGAATTGTTTTGGTATTTTGAGTGACAAGCGTAAGATCGCGTTCCTTCCCCACCTAAGGGAGCATTTTATTCCCAAAGGTGGTCCAAAAACTGTTTGGGACGAGCTCGAGAGGAGGAAAGGTATGAAGAAAACTTATATGGCTTCTGTGCACAAGTCTGGCGGTGGGCGTTCTGGTAGCTCGAGGCAGGGGGAGAGAGAGCGATCTGGAGATGCTCCTAGGAGGTCGGAAAAGGATCGGCCTCTTGATAAAGATCGTCCTCTGGGGAGGGAACGATCTGTGGAGAGTGAGCGGCATGGGGAGAAGGAGCGGTCTGTTGGTAGCTCTCGTCAGGTGGATATAGTGGCTAGCCCCCCAGTTGCAGGTCCTCCGGCCTCACTTCCTAAGGCAGCTGCTTTGGCTGGGAGGAAGAGGTCTTTCTCGGGTAACCTTAAGCTGATGGAGCTCCCAGCTATGCCAGCTCCTGTTCCTCCGATGGCTGTGACGTCTTCTGGAATGTCTGTTTTGTCCAGGAAGGCTGCTGCTCGGCCTTTGCAGAAAGGCAAAGGTATTTTGTCTGAATTCCGCCCCGGGCCATTCGATTATTTGGATGGTCAAGGAGAGAAGCATGTCGTGTATGATAACGACAGTGCTATTGATGACCCTTGCGTTGCCCGGGCTGTGAATGAGGGTATCGTCCTGAACGCTGATGCCCAAGCAGTGAAGTCGCAGACCTTGTTGGTGACCTGCTCGAAGATTAACGCGGCGCTGTCTTTGGTGAGTGTGATTATAAATCGCATTTGTTTTGTTTATGCTTGCGCATTTGGTCTAAACTCTGTTGTTGCTTGCAGCTCAATGCCAGCTTCCAGGAGGTGCGTCTGGTTGCTGAGATTGGCGCTCAAGCTGAAATTGAGTTGAAGGATCTTAACGAGAAGCTTGAGCGGGTGAAGAACGTTGCTGCCGTTGCTGAGTGCAAGGTGAAGGACAGGGATGCGCAGGTCGCAGCTCTGAGGAGACGGTCGAGCAGTTGAAGGAACGTCACGCTGCTTCTCAATCTTCTGCTGAATACTGGCAGAGGGTGTGTCAAGAGAATGAAGCGGCGTGGAAGGCATACTGTGATCAACTGGTGCAGGTTGTGACGGGGTCGCCCGAAGGAGAGGAGACGCGAGGTGGTGCCGAAGAGGCTTTGGCGCCAGCTCAGGACGCCTTGATGGGCCCTAGTGACTAGGGGTGGCAATCAGACCTGGCGACCCGAAACCCGACCTGAACCTGACCTGATATGGGTCAGGTTTGGGTTTCAATTTTTAGCATTTTTTGGCAAATCAGGTCGACCTGATTGACCTGATTATAAATCAGGTCAGGTTCAGGTTTTCATCTCAAACCCATCGGGTCGACCCGAAACCTGATCAAAAAAAAAAAAAAAACCTAATTTTTAGTTTTTACATACTGCTAGTCTGCTACACCGCTACAACCGCCCATACATTCATTCATCTCAAACCTAAATGTTGAAGAAATCCTTTCTAGGTAAATTTTGAAGAAATCCTTCACCAACATTAACAATTAACATCATTATAAAGATCTTCATAATCGTCTTCTTCTTCTTCTACAATAAAACCCTCATCTGCAACAGCTGAAATCGCTTCTCTTCCACCTCCACCTGCAAAACAATTGCCATCATCACCACCATCCAAGCCATTTCCTTTAGAACTGTTGGATTTCACAACTTCAAATTACCTTCATTCACTTTCTAATCCTTCGAATTATATCTATGATCAGTTGAAACAAACTTCAGTGGCTTCAATGGAAGCTGGCCAAAGACACTCCCTTTGGAACAAAGAACTCTCTTCCTTCCAATTTCAGGTTTCTTCTCTCAACTCAATCATCCCTCTAAACCTAATTTCTCTCACATTTTCTTCAATTATATCGATTATTTTATTCAATTATGGAGTATATTAGTTGAAAAATAGCAAAGAAGTTTCCAAAGGAAAGAGAGAAAGAAACGAGATATCCTTGAAAGTAAGGGAGGAAGAAGAAGCGAGATTGAATGACGACGAAGAGCAATGCAAACTATAATTGAAAGATAAGGAATAGGACTTCTTTCTTACCCAATTCCAAGCTTTGGATTTTGTTATAAATTTTGTTTCTTAGACTTCAGAGTTTTGTTGTGATTATAGGAATGGGTTTTTTCTTTCCAAGAGAGAGATGGAGGTGGGGCAGCAGCAAATTGTGTTTTATTCTAATAAAAAAATCAAAAGTCTGGTATTATTTTGTACTTGAAAGAGCTTAATTGGAAGTTCTTAAAGTTGGAATGGTATTACCTTTACAACTCTACTCTATGATGATGAGTTTTTATTGAATTAGTTTCAGTTTAGTTTAGGAACGTCAATAGTTAGACAAAGTCGACCAAGCTTCTGTCAAGCATGCTACTTCGTGTGTTTTACTTTGGCAGGAAGTTGCTACAAAACTCTCTTCTTGTATACTGGTATTTGTAAATCTGAGAGTTTGATATTGATACTATTCCTTATCTACTTCACATTTCTATTACTCTTGAGTTGGTCTTTACTCTGATATTTATGCGTGTACACTTTGTTTCTAACAACAAACAACACATCTGCATTGCAGTTGTCAATTTCTCTTGCCTCGATTGGGGATCGAGATTGCACTTTCACAGACAACGCACAAGTTGAACAGTTAGGTGGTGCTGCTGGTTTACTGGTGATAAATGACAATTATGTAGTCCTTATGAAGTTTGCAGCAGTCCTTATGTATTCAGTATAATGTATTAATGTATTCAGTATTTCAGATTTTCAGTATAATGTATTCAGCCATTCAGGTTTGCTGTTTGCTGTTTTGAACTTTTGATTGACCTGTTGTCCTGTACTCCTGTTTGCTGTTTGCTGTATTCACTTCAGTATAATGTATTTCAGTATATTTGATTGACCTGTCAGTTTGCTGTTTCTGTTATTGCTAAACTGCTAAAGATTTAAAGTTATGTAGTTATGTACAGTACTGTATGCATTCAGGTTTTCAGGTCGACCTGAACCTGACCTGATAACCTGACAGGTCAGGTTCAGGTTTCATTTTTTCAAAAAAAAAGTTCATCAGGTCAGGTTCAGGTTTAGGGGTTGAGACCCGATAACCCGACTGACCTGACCTGAACCTGACCCGACCTGATCCGATTGCCACCCCTACTAGTGACCAGGTCGCTGGTTCCATTATGGAAATTGATGCTTCCGGTGACCAGTCTACTCAGCAGTAAACTAGCCTTGGTGTCCCTTTTCTTGTATTGGGTAACCTTGTGCAAAGTTTGCTTCTTGCACTCCTTGTTCTTGCAGTATGTCTTCTTTCATTCCTTGTTCTTGGCATAGCTTCCAGAGCACATTCTTGAGAGCCCCCTTGTGATTTTGAGAGCTTGAGTGGATAATCTTTTGACTTTTGTATATACCAACAGTAGTCAGTTTTTACTTTGATGAGTTTGCATGAAGTCTTTCTGATCAGCTAGTTTCCAGGGAGTCCTGGTAGCTCGTTCAGAAGGCAGGTAGACGAGATGAATGGCTGCAAGCAGGACGTACTGAAACAGTTCCTCTTGTATGCCTTAGTTCTATTTTACTTGTACCTGTAATTTTTAGAATCTCATCAAGTAAAAAATTAATTCAACATTTTACCTTGCATTGTTGTTCTGTTTGCTTGAATGGGATTTGCAAAGAATAAGTGTTATGCATAGTGTTGGACCTGCATGGGGACGAGGTCGTATACATTTTAGTTGCGTTGTGCTTGGGTCGTGGGCAGGGAATGACCAATGCACCAAGTTAAGTTGTTAATAATGTACTTAACAAGATTTAAATTATCAAAGGGACTAGAGTTTTGATAATTTGTAGGTCGAGGGAATGGACCTTTAGTAGCCATTCATGTTTGAGCAGAGATGAAGGCAAAAGTTGATTTGCACATTGAAATGCGATGAACAGATGCTTATATTTCATTGATAGAATTTCTTTAAGTGAAAAACATTCCAAGGGTTCTTGACGATCTCCCCTTCTGGTGTTTGAAGACGATAAGAACCGTTGCTCTGGACCTTTGTGATAATGTAAGGGCCTTCCCAATTGGCGTTCAGTTTGCCAATAGTGTTCTTTCTTTTGTTATGGAACATTTTCCTTAGGACTAGTTCCCCTGGCTGGAAACTTCTTGGTCGCACGCCTTTGTTATAAGCTCGCTTGAGTCTCTGTTGGTATTGCTCTAGCTTTATAGCGGCGTGGTTCCGTCGTTCTTCGAGGAGGTCTACTCCAAACGACCAGGCTTGATTGTTGAGTTCAGTATCGACCAGAAGTGATTTGGTCGTTCCAAATGTTAGCTCGGTGGGAATAACGGCCTCAACTCCGTAGCATAGGCTGAAAGGTGACATCCCAGTGGACGTACGAGGGGTTGTCCTATACGCCCATAGGATGTTCTCCAACTGCTGTGGCCATTGATCATGCTGGTCTTCGAGCTTCTTCTTCAAGTTGTTTAGAATCTGTCGATTTGCAGCTTCGACCTGGCCGTTGGCTTGTGGGTATCTAGGTGTTGACCTTGAATGCTCGATTTTCCACAGGGCGTAGAATGCCTTGATATTTTTGCCAACGAACTGAGTGCCATTATCTGTGACTACACGTTTGGGTAGTCCAAACCTTGTGATTATGTTTTCCCACATGAATCTTTGGACATCTGCTTGAGTGACGTTGGTTATTGCAACAGCTTCTACCCATTTAGTGAAATAGTCAACGGCCACTAGAACGAACCTCTTCTCAGACTTCTTCTCTTTGATTAGAGGGCCCATAATATCAAGCCCCCACATGTGGAATGGCCATGGTGCAGTGATGTTAATGAGGTCATTTGGATGTTGGTGTTGCTTATCGGCAAATCGCTGACATTCTTTACACTTTAAAACAAATTTCTTGGCATCTTCCTTCATTCTTGGCCAGAAGTATCCTTGGGAGATTGCTTTATGGGCTAAGGTTCGCCCTCCGGAGTGGTTTCCACATTCCCCTTCATGGATTTCTTGGAAGATCATCTGGCCCTGTTTGGGGATCAGGCACCGTAATAATAAACCAGTTGCAGACTTTCTGAAAAGTTTACCTTCATGGAGTTTGTACATTGTGACTTTGTGCAACAGCTGACTGGCCTCCTTTTTGTTTGATGGTATCCCCCCAGTTTGAAGGTAGGTGATGAAAGGTTCCATCCAGGTTCCCTGGATGTCTGCTGGAGTTGTCTCTAGTAGATCAGAGATTTGATGAATATCTTCTTCCTTGAATAGATATGCGGGCTGTGTACTGATTGCTATAGTGAGAGCCCGCGGCTTGTCTGACTCGATCTTGGATGCTAAGAATGCCAACGAATCAGCGTGTCTGTTGTCATCTCTAGGTATGTGGTCGATTGTGAAATAGCTGAGTTTGCTGATGAGCTCCTTTGCTTTGCTAGCGTACCTGATTAGGTTGACCCCATTGATCTGGTAATTATTGGTAATCTGATTGACTACCAATTGTGAATCACTGTAAACCTTGAGGCAAATTGCTTGTAGGTCGATGGCCATCTGTAAGCCTTGGATTAGAGCTTCGTACTCGGCCTCGTTGTTGGAGGTCGAGAAGTCGAGACGCGTTGATCTCTCGAGCTGTGATCCCTCGGGTGAAATTAACACAGCACCTATTCCACTTCCATTGGAGTTGTGGGAACCATCTATATATAGCTGCCACGTGTCCGGAGGACTGTCTTGCACTTTCCTTGTTTCAGGCTCTGGCTCCCAATTGATGTCTTCTGCTGGATAATCTACTAAGAAGTCTGCGACGACCTGGCCCTTGACGGCCTGTCGTGAGACGAACTCGAAAGTGTAATCGCCCAGCTCGGCTGCCCATCGAGCCATACGACCTGTTTTGTTTTTCTTTTCTAGTATGTGGCGCAATGGCTGATCGGTGACTACTTTTACAGTGTGGGCTTGGAAATAAGGTTTGAATTTGCATGCAGCGTAAAGTAAAGCTAATGCTAACTTCTCTAGAGGTGTGTACCTTATTTCGGCCTGCTGTAAGACTTTGCTTGCGAAGTAGATAGGTCGTTCAACCTGATTTTCTTCCTTGAAGAGTACTACGCTGATCGCAAAATCTGATGCTGCGAGGTAAACGCCGAGTACATCTCCATCGTTGGGCCTTGTGAGAACTGGTGGAGTACACAAATAGGTTTTTAGATCGTTGAAGGCCTTCTCGCATTCTTCTGTCCACTCGTATGAGGCCCCCTTTTTTAGGATATGGAGCATTGGTCGACATTTGTCTGACGCTCTGGAGATGAATCTGTTTAGAGCTGACACCATGCCGTTTAGTTTTTGGATCTGTTTCTTTGTTTTTGGGTTGGGCATGTCGATCAGGGCTCTGATCTGGTCTGGATTTGCTTCAATGACCCTTCTAGTGACTAGGTAGCCGAGGAATTTCCCTGATGCAACTCCGAATAGACACTTCTCTGGATTAAGACGCATCCTGTATTGTCTCAACCTTTGGAATGCCTGGTCGAGATTGTACAAATGATTCTGCTCTTCACTGCTCTTCACCAGCATGTCGTCAATGTAGACTTCCATTGTTCGACCTAGCAGGTCGTCAAACATTCTGGTGACCAGTCTCTGATAGGTCGCTCCTGCATTCCGTAACCCGAATGGCATAACCTTATAGCAAAAAATGCCTTACTCCGTTGTGAAGGAGGTTTTCTCTTGGTCAGGCTCGTACATCGGGATCTGGTTGTATCCCGAGTATGCGTCCATGAATGATAGTAACTCGAAACCGCATGTCTGATCGACTAGCCTATCGATTCGTGGCAGTGGGAATGAATCTTTAGGGCAAGCTTTGTTCAAGCTTGTGAAGTCGATGCAAACTCTTGTTTTCCCATTCTTCTTTAAGACTGGCACGATGTTGGCTAGCCAGTCTGGAGTATCGACTTCTCTGATGAAGCCAACTTGTTTAAGTCTGTTGATCTCTTCATTGACAGATTCGTGAAACTTTGGAGCAAGTCTCCTTGGTTTCTGTTTGACAGGTCGATAATTGGGATTGACCCGCAGTTTATGGCATGCTATTGATGGGTCTATTCCGGGCATGTCGATGTACGACCAAGCAAAAACATCTTTATTAGTTGAAAGAAAATTTACAAAGGTACTGAACTTATCTCCTTCCAACTCTGCACCTACATAGACATATCTTGGGTCATCTTCTGACCCAATTTTCACCCGCACTCCTGGATCAGTGCTTCCGAGATTAAGCTTGGGGGAGCTCGTTTGCTCCTTCTGTAGTTGCTATTTTGCAGTTTCGGTTTTTTCTTTGGACGGGCTTTTTGACTTGTTGTTGCCCTCCTGAGCCTCTGATATGATCGGGCTCTTTCCTTTGGTGTCAGCATCTTTGGTTCCAGAGGTGGATGGCTTTGAAGGTGGCACGGCCTCAATAATGCCATGGCATTCCTGTGCGACGTTCTGGTTGCCGCGAATTTCCATTATCCCATGAGGACCAGGATAGCGGAATACTTGATGATATGTTGATGGCACGCCTCTCATAGCATGAATCCACTTTCGACCCAGAATCGCATTGTACTTGCTTGCGATGTTTAAGATGCTGAATTTGGCCGTGATGACGACCTTGTCTTCTTTTCTGCCTGCGGTGACGGGCAACAGTATTTCACCTTTGGGATCTTCTCTAGAATTGTTGAATCCCATTACAGGTGTGAAGTCTGGGATGAGAACTGAAACGGGCAACCTCATGTCTTTGAAGGTCCTGTACATGAGAATGTTGCAGGATGCACCAGGATCGATGAATACCCTCTTGACGGTATAATCCGCTATTCGCAGCTCAATGACAAGGGCGTCATTGTGTGGAATAACGACCTTGTTGAGATCGTCTTCGGTGAAAGTAATATCAGACTCCTGGCGGGCAGGGATGTCAAAACGAGCTGCTCGACCAGTAATGGAGTAGACATGATGAAGATGCTCTACTCGTCTCTTCTTTTCTCTTGAGACTGGGGTGGAGTGGGATTCGTCAATCATGTAAACCACATGACTGTCCGACTCGCTATCGCTGTCAACTTTGTTCGCGACCTTCTTGTTGATTTGGTCGCGTAGGTCGCCTGTTGGACCTAAACGTTGGGAGAGGCTACGCCCTCTGCTGCGGACTGGGCTTGAGGAGGTCGTTCTGGCCTTGCTGTGATTTCTCTTGGGGGAGCGGGGAGGCGTTCTGGATTCCTTCCTCGCTCGCTTGCTTGTGGAATCCCCATTCCTTCCGAGGATCCAATTGTTGAGCTTCTTTTCATCAGCCCATGTTTGGAGAGCGCGCTTCAGAACGCGACAATCATCTGTCTGATGACACCGTACCTTGTGGACTTTGCAGTACGGCCGTCCAGATGTATCCTCCAACTGTGTGAAGGTGGGAATCTTGCACCAGTGGTTGTGCTTGATTCGTTCGAAGATGTAACCGGCTGGTCTTGTAAACCGGTGGTACTCTCGTTACTCAGTAGGCAACGACTTGGCTCTAAACCTCTTTCCATCTGATCGAGGTCGTTTGGTTGAGTCAGACTCGATGTTGCTGACTACATGGGTTTTCTTCTTTCCAGTGAGGGCTTCTTCTAGCTTTATATAACGGTCTACCTTCAGGTAAAGCTCGTCCAATGATGCAGGTCTCTTCATAGCTAGAGACTTGTAGAGGTCGGATCCTTGGATCAGGCCGTGAGAGAATGCAATAGTTGCAAAGGTCTCATGCTCCTTTGCGAAATCCTGAATGGAATGTAGTTCAGATTTAAAGCGAGCAAAGAATGTGCTTAGGGACTCACCATCTTGCTGCTTGACTTTGAAGATGGAATCGATGGTGACTGGGCGCTTCTTGTTGTGGATGTAGAAAATGACAAATTGCTTCTCGAGCTCTGCAAACGAGCTGATGGAAAGAAGCTCAACAATTGGATCCTCGGAAGGAATGGGGATTCCACAAGCAAGCGAGCGAGGAAGGAATCCAGAACGCCTCCCCGCTCCCCCAAGAGAAATCACAGCAAGGCCAGAACGGCCTCCTCAAGCCCAGTCCGCAGCAGAGGGCGTAGCCTCTCCCAACGTTTAGTCCAACAGGCGACCTACGCGACCAAATCAACAAGAAGGTCGCGAACAAAGTTGACAGCGATAGCGAGTCGGACAGTCATGTGGTTTACATGATTGACGAATCCCACTCCACCCCAGTCTCAAGAGAAAAGAAGAGACGAGTAGAGCATCCATGTCTACTCCATTACTGGCCGAGCAGCTCGTTTTGACATCCCTGCCCGCCAGGAGTCTGATATTACTTTCACCGAAGACGATCTCAACAAGGTCGTTATTCCACACAATGACGCCCTTGTCATTGAGCTGCGAATAGCGGATTATACCGTCAAGAGGGTATTCATCGATCCTGGTGCATCCTGCAACATTCTCATGTACAGGACCTTCAAAGACATGAGGTTGCCCGATTCAGTTCTCATCCCAGACTTCACACCTGTAATGGGATTCAACAATTATGATGGCGGAGAATCTGCAGGATCCATGATCCACGCCCTTCCACCTTCTATATAAACAAAACTACGATGGCTTGATCTCTAAGTTCAATCCCCCCGAGCTAGAGTACGTAGGCAATCTCGATCTCAACGAGGTGCAGCCACCCCGATCTCAAACATTCCCATTTGGTCAAGTCTCCCAAGCAACCTGACCCCGTTAATGCATTAATCTAGAAATAGGTTAATACATTTGGCGCCGACTGTGCAGCCACGTGGCACAGTCATCCATCCACCAGATCGCTACAGAAACGACCTCCCAACAGCTCGATACAGCGGCTCGACCATAATACCAGAAGCGTCCTGCTTACACACATGTGCCACCATTCAATGCACAGAATATCTTCATCAGTTACATAATTAATTCACAGAGACGATTCTCGTTCGTTACATAATCAATACTCATTATGATGGCGGAGAATCTGCAGGATCCATGATCCACGCCCTTCCACCTTCTATATAAACAGAACTACGATGGCTTGATCTCTAAGTTCAATCCCCCCGAGCTAGAGTACGTAGGCAATCTCGATCTCAACGAGGTGCAGCCACCCCGATCTCAAACATTCCCATTTGGTCAAGTCTCCCAAGCAACCTGACCCCGTTAATGCATTAATCTAGAAATAGGTTAATACATTTGGCGCCGACTGTGCAGCCACGTGGCACAATCATCCATCCACCAGATCGCTACAGAAACGACCTCCCAACAGCTCGATACAGCGGCTCGACCATAATACCAGAAGCGTCCTGCTTACACACATGTGCCACCATTCAATGCACAGAATATCTTCATCAGTTACATAATTAATTCACAGAGACGATTCTCGTTCGTTACATAATCAATACTCATTATGATGGCGGAGAATCTGCAGGATCCATGATCCACGCCCTTCCACCTTCTATATAAACAGAACTACGATGGCTTGATCTCTAAGTTCAATCCCCCCGAGCTAGTGTACGTAGGCAATCTCGATCTCAACGAGGTGCAGCCACCCCGATCTCAAACATTCCCATTTGGTCAAGTCTCCCAAGCAACCTGACCCGTTAATGCATTAATCTAGAAATAGGTTAATACAATATGATGATATGAAATGCGTCTGTAGAACAATATACTAACTCTTTTTGATGTATAAGATTTAGTTCATATCAGGTGTATTAAATGAGATTATATTTCTTCATATTTTATGTCATCTTGTTGAAAAACTAGTACAACTCTTTGTCATTCAGGCAACTATGGTTTTGGCTATTCTCTCCATATTGATTACACCTATTAATGAAGTTGTGAAATGTTTGTTCGGTTCTCTTAAGCATCAACTCCACTATCTGACCAGCTGCAAGACAAACATTGAGAACCTTCAAATGAAATTTGAAGAATTACAACTAACGAGATAGAAGCTACAAACCTTAGTGGAGAAGGCTCAAAGGAATTTGGAGAACCCTTACCAGATATGCAAAAGTGGCTCGAAAACACAACGGTGGAAAAACTTGAAGAACTAATGAGAGATTTTGATGAAGTTAATATTAACAAGAAATGCCTTAAGGGCTTCTATCCAGATCATAGGTCACGTCTCAGGCTAAGTAAACAAGTAGTGAGGATGGCAGAGACCTTCCATAATCCATACTCTTCAAGAAAAGGGGAATGACTTCCATATAACTGGAATAACGCATCCACGACCTCCTCCAAATGTTGAACTTGTGCCCAGTACTACCATTGTTGAGAACATTTTCCCGAGGGATTCTCTTATGAATGATTTGATGGAGGCATGCATTGGGAGATTCTAATATCAGATCTATTGATGTGCATGGTATGGGTGGTATTGGGAAGACAACTCTTGTGAAAAAAAATCAACAATGAACTTGTTGGACACAAACTCTTCAACAAAGTTATAATGATCATTGTGTCCAAAGATCCAGACTTGATGAAATCCAAGATGACGTTGCACGGCGGCTAGGATTGAATCTTCCAGACAGTTTAATACTTAAATTATTAATAATTGTTGTTTTCAAAAAAAAAAAAAAAATTAATATTCCAGTATACAGTTACTATGTGAATATGCCGATATAATTGGGTATGGGCCTGTATGTTTTACAGCCTGCTTATATAAATAAGGTAAGGATAAAATCGAAATTATCAATATGTTTGTGATAGTGATGGTGACACGTCAGGCTTCGCAAACCACCTCGTTTTGAGGACGCCTTTATAAAGTAGTAAAAATAAAGAGCACTAATACATAATTTTTAATATGAAAAATGTGTACAACAATATTTTGCATAATACTATAGTCCATAGATCGATAAATTAATTTTGAATGAACTTCTAAAAGGCATGTCATTTTGTTATCGTGCCATGAAGCCCAGTCTAGTAGCCTTTTGCATAGTTCAAAATTTTGTTACATTTTGCGAAATTTGGACAGTATATATCGATATTAAGAATTTGGAATCACGAATATCCATGAAATTTCGTGAAACTCGGCTTGCAAATAGATTTCCAGAACTTACAGAACAGACCCAACTTGGGTAAGGTCCCATGGCTAACTGGGCATCAGCCCATCTTGCAAGCTCATGCGCCTTCCCGTTACAAATTCTATTGATCCAACAAAAAGAAATGAAACCAAAATCTTTAGAAGCAATTAAAATTAGGAACATTAAAGGCTCAAATTATTTTACATCCAATCGGGAAACACATTGACTTGATTGTTCCATTGTTTGTGAGTATTCTTCTATATGGTTGCTTTGGTACTGACTTCTAATTTCTGTGTTGGTAAACTGTTTTTGTCTTGCAGGCAGGTCTTCAAGTTTGGAAGTGTGGCATGTTCTATCCCAACCAAGGAGCAGAACCTACATTATTATTCTAACTGCAGATTCAGTAGAGGAGCTACTTATTGCATGGCCTAAAGGAAGAGGAAGGCATCTGGGGAGTAGACTACGGGAACTCCTGACCTATGCTACTATGTGGGTAATATGGAGAGCTACAAATGATCTGATCTTCAACAACAAACTATGTTTAGTAGAAAGGATATGCAATGAGGTGAAAGCAAGTCTTTGGAGCCTGGCCTGGCGGGAGAGACTACAGTTTCCCAAACCTGGTGCATTGCTGGTTTGAAAATCTGAATAGCTATCTTGTCAGAGTAGGTCACTTACAGACACAAGGGCATGGGATCTTGGTTAATACAACAGCTTAATCTATTGTATTTTTCTTGCTCTGTTTTCTGTATGTGAATGCCAAGACAATTCACGTATTTGCACTACTGGAAAAACCTCGGTAACGCTTGCAGGATTTCAGCCCCAGACCTCAGGTATCCAAAGACTTTACCAGTTGAACCCAACTGGCGGGAATCCTCCAGGCTGCCTGTCACAAAACAGTTCCTTTGTATAATATTCGCTTGTAGTAACCTCATTCACCATTTACCACTAATTCAACCAGATGCAGTTAAACAACAATTGATAGATAACCCTTTTTCTGCATGTCTTTCTTCTTCTTTTTGCTTCCCCTCTGCTGCTCTATGCCTCTACTGCTCCCTTTCTTTCACCATCGGTGGAGACCACACTGCACGGCTCTCTAATTATAAGATGGAAAAAAATCCTTTCAAATAGATGGATTTAATACCAAATTCCTAATTATAATCCTCAGTTCCCTACAATCCCAATGTTAAGTAACTGACCAAATTCCTTACCGTTGTCAAGGAAGATCACTAGGATCCTAAGTTCCGTAGGTAAAAGCAGCCTGGGCCAAAATGTTGATAGTAACTGGAGAACTGAGCATATTAATGTGTGACGAAACAGTCTAATCGTTGAGCACTTGAGCATATCAACATTGTTTGCCAAAAAAAAAAAAAATCAACTATGATAATATTCAGCATATTGTAATCCCGCACCTCCTCTCACAAACACAACAAACTGATGCTATTCAGCATCTACTAATTCAGGACCCCTCTCTAGATCACAAGCACTAAAAACTAAACCTATATCAAACACATACCGTCTGAACCAGATTTCACACCAAAGTAATGTAGAGCGGAAAAAAATCCCTAATGATTTGTTGCCGAGATTTGAAGAAGATGGAGAAGTCAAGGAAAAAGAGTTGTTGATTATGGCTCCATCAATGTGCACGGGTGACAATACGTACGTAGCTGTACAACAGAACAACAGGACTGTACAAGCACCTACAGGCAACGACCATGTACATTAGAGTTTATGTAAGATGAGGTGAGCACCATGTTGGGGATGAACAGTTACAACAATAGATGGAGCATGGACATACGAGGATGAAAGTTCAAATGAGAAATGTTGAAGGATCATTGCAATAGCCATCTTAGCTTCTAATAAGGCAAAGTTTTGTCCAATGCATATCCTTGGACCCCAACCAAATGGAAAGAATGCAACTCGATTCTTTGTAGCATTTGATACTCCTTCTGAGAATCTGTTCGGATTGAATTCTTTTGCGTCTTCACCCCAAAGTTCCTGATCAAGGTGTACTAAAAGCGTTGGCAATGAAAGCTGTACTCCACGCGGCAGGAGGATGTCACCAAGTTTCATATTCTTGTAAGTAGCTCTTAAAAGTGAAGATGCTGGAGGATATAACCTGAGAACCTCGTATAAAATCATCGTAACCTGCATTTAAATAAGTAATGATGTCAGCCAATTTATACGAAACTATCATATACTTGATGCGCCATATAATATGTTCAAGCTTATCTAACAAAAAGCAACGCCTACAATTTTTAAGTGACTCAACCCATCAAAATCCGGGGTTTTTCTTCCGATGACTTGCAAGACTTCCTCCCTTGCTTTCTCCTGCCAATCTTGATGCATACTCAACACAATCATTGTCCAAACAAGTAAAGTTGAAGTCGTTTCTTGTCCAGCAAAGTAGAACAATTTGCACTCTTCTATAACTTCATCAATAGTAATCCCAACATTCTTCGAGTTCCCATTATCTTCAATTTCCTTCAAATTGGATTCCAATAATAAGCCTAAAAGGTCTTCATTCTGTGATTTTCCAGATCTCATAGCCACTTCTCTCTTAGTAACGATATCTCTGACGAGAGTTTTCACTTCTTTATAGATTTCCTTCATCCTTCTATTTCTTTTGGTTGGAAGAAACCTGCGAAATTTATATAGTGAAGTTACATACTGAAAAGAATTGAGAAAACTTTGGATAGAATCCGAGACTTGAATAACAATAGGCATACCTGAAGCCTGAGATGTATATAGATTGAAGAGACTGGATAAAAAGCTTAGCCTGTTCAGTTTGGAGTTTAAATACTAGTCTTCCTTCTTCATAGCTACTACCAAATGCCGTTCGAGAGATCACATCTGCGGTCAAATTCTGTAAATAAGGCCAAACATCCAATTCACATGATTCTGAGGAAACTAACTTTCGCCATTTGTTTACCAATTCACATGATTCTGTATTAAAGGCTGGCAACATCATCTAAAGCCAACAACAATGAAAATAACCGAGCGTCACTTGGTGTCATCATGTATGATATGATCCAATGTAACTCAAATATACATTTTATAGAATATATAGTATACTAGAGACCGACCTTCAATTTCTCTAGGTGGAAGGCTGGGTTAATAATTCTTCTGTGCTTGACCCATTTTTCTCCTTCATAGCTTATGAAACCTGTTACTAGAAACCTCCCAAGTGGGTTGGTTCTTGTCTTTTCAAAGTGACCAAATTTATTGGAAAGAATGTCTCGTATCATTTCTGGATCCATCACGAGCAGCCTAGGAATTGGTCCAAACCAAATTAAAGATAACTTACCTGCGATTTCCAAGAGAATTTAGTATACAAACACATGAATGAAGGAGATATTAGTTGAGGACTAACAGCAAATGCACGAGTAAAAGACTAGCTAGGAAATATGTTAAATTAGGCAGAACAATATAAATGCTCTTGTCCATTCAAGAAGACACTGTGATCATCACAAGTAAGAGCAAGGTGTACATGACATGTTCTGCATAGTTAAGAATTACAAGCAAATTTTCAGGTTTGAGAGTATTCATTGAGATCTTGTTGAGTAACTGTATTTGATTGTTTTAAAAAAAATAATTGATGTTCATGTTTTTTTACTACTGAAAATACTTATATTTGTGGTTTTAAGTGGGAAAATTGTGTAAGATTTTTTGGACAAGTTTTATAACTATTGCTCAAAACTCGAAAATCAATATTATTTTGGGCATTGGCCGCAAGCCTGTTTTTCAGGAGATCACTAATTAAATAATGCTGCCTAGGTTCAAACCCATAGCCTATCTCGTATCTGGTCTTAACCAGCTAACACCTGAAAATGAACTAATAACTTCTCCAAAGAGGCAACGAAGTGGCAAATTCGCAAGGCATGTTGTGTTTTGGTCAAGTGACAGTGGACTAACAAAAATCGCTCTGAGTTGGTCTAAACACTAAAAATGAAAAAAATTGATATCAACAATTAATTAGGCTTTGGTCTACACTATTGTGTTCATCATGGTCTTCTTTTTGTCTCTACATTTCAAATGAGTAAAATTGGATTTTCCTTCAAATCATATTAAAAATTTTATCAAAATTTGAATAATAATAAGTTAATAACTCCAAATAAAATGAAAATAAATGAAATTAATTAATCTAAATAAATTCAAAAAAAATAAATAAATCATACCAAATTTCTGAACCGTTTGATCAACAAAAGGCATGACACGTGGTGCAATATGATGTGAAAGATCCATAGGTTTTGATCTAGCTTCTTTGCTTAAACTAGCTAATTCTTTAGTATTTCCATACAAAAATTTGTATGAATAACCTTTGATTCCTTGTTCTCTCAAAAACTTCTCAATCTTCTTGGGCTTTAACCAAACCCAATTCAAAGTTCTCCAAGCAGATGAAATAATCAAAATAGCAAAAACTGCAAGAAAAACTGATAAAATTCCCACCATTTTTTCTTCTTCTTTCTGAACTTTGAGAAGGTTGATTTGTTGCACTTAACCACACACAGAAGTACATACTGAAGAGATAAAGAGTAGAAAAATCAATCATGTATGACAAAAATTGTGTCAATAATTTGACCAATATGACAATATCTTGTTGTATAATAAACTATGTAGGACCTCTACCAGTGTCAAAGTGGCATGACCACGTTGGAATCGTTTCTCCAAGTGTATAGGTTGACACCAAGACATGTGTCAGCTGACGTGGATTCAGCGATATCTGACTATTGTAGTTTTAAACCAGAGGCTGGCTTACTGCCTACTGAGTACTGACAAGTTAGAGCACATATTGGCTAAGGAGCTACCCAGCTAACCGTTCTCGGCACTGAGGTTCATTGCAGAGTTTTGGGACCCCTGGTATTCTGGTAACATACGTGTGCTTTGCAGATATAGGTATTTCTGATGGTTTGGAACTTAATAATATAATAATATGCAGTTTACTACAAACTGCCAGGGAGTGCAGTTAGATCTCAACGAAGATATTGCATTTCTCAAGTTATAACATCACCTACTACCTCCAAGGTCACCTATAGATATATTATTTGCTTCTTGATTTTCATATAAACCTCCCCTGTATTGCTTGCCCCTGCTCTACTAGGTGACAAAGTTCCTTGGTTACTGTCGAGGTGAATGAATTAACCATTTTAGTTCATAGAAGGGAAGACAAAGGTTAAGTGTGAGTGTGCCAATTGTAAACTAACACACTGAGAACAATGGTTGGATCAATATAAGTGTTGCCGCACAAATTTATTAAAACATGTTGAAGCAACAAGGGTAGTTTTTTGTTGCTCTGGTTGTCCTACACCTACACCATCTGAATTTTGAAAAAGATTAATTTCTCACTAGAGTTGGCATTTGTACCAGTCATATCAGACCAAAAAAAAAAAATTAAAAAAAATATCAATGTTCCAGGTTTAGGTATCAGAAAATTGCCATACTGTAATATTCAGCATATTGTAATCCAGCACCTCCTCTCGCCAAATCATAAAACACCAAAAACATACTATTCAACATTTTCTAATTCAGGACCCCTCCACAGATCACAAGAGCTCTTCGAAAACCCAAAACTGGTCAGCCTTGGAACTTCTGCTAATAAATCCATATGATTTATGGATCGAATCTAAGAGAACACAGGGTGACTAAAAACTGCGTCAGAATTTCCTCCATGAAAGTGGGATTGTAATGAACAAAGAAAAACACACTAAAATATGGCACTATTTTATATATAATGAAAAAATGCCACAAGCTGTTTTATCACTGGTAGGATGATCTGCCTAACAAAAACATAAAAATTCCTATTATCTTTTAGCTCATTCACAGATTAGAGAAGATGAGATACAGAGAGCTGGAACTGATTGTACTAAAAAGTCGATGAAGCTGATCTTCTCATGATACGTTTCACAGGTTTGTCTCCCTCGAATGATACTATACCCACGCGAGATGGATCCTCAAGCATCATCTTTGAAACCAAGTAGCCCGCAATAGACCAGGTCTGATTTCTACGAGCCTGCTTTCCAATGAATCTTCCGTGCTTCCCATCATAGTATTCTGGCCAGTTATCTTTCAACAACCGACTCTCGGCAAGATCAATAGCTTTTTTAGCCATCTGGGGTCGTCCAGTCTTGACACATGCAGCTGTGAGGAGCCATAAAAGCACTGAAACCAAATGAATAACAGAAGTAAGTTCCAGAACATTGTGAAATTGCCATACAAAGTGCAAAATCGTATGTTTACTTTTGTGTATAACATAAAGATATGTCAGTGAATAGACTGATACGTATGGATGAATGTGTAGAACTTTCAAATCCTAATGCATCCTTACTCATGACACTAAGTTTGTTTCAACAACTTTTTTTCTGATAAGGAAGCTAAATCAAAGAACCAGCACTGCAGATGCTAACCTGGCCAAGATCCGCCATTGTGATAACTCCATCTAGTATTTTTCGGATCGCAACCAGTTTCAATTCGCCATTCATGATTTTCTATGGCTGGATAACAGACCTTCAATGGCATTTCTCCCACCAGTTCTCCCCAACGTGATTCAATAAGATCCATAATGGCTGCAGATTGCTCAGGTGTTGCCAAAGATGACAAAATTGCCACACAATTACCCAAGCAGAACCAACGGAAATCCATTCTAGCAGGACTGACATTTCCAATAAAGTAACCACCACGACTAGGCATAAAATCAAAAATCCAATCTGGTAGAGAATCAGGAATGACATTGAACTTGTTAACAGCAGTGTGCGAATACTCCTCAGTTTTATACCGATATATGTTATTAAGCTGTTTTAAGTCAAGCCAGAAGTAACTCCTCATGTGAAAGCTTAAGGCATGGAGGCGCGTTCCAATTCTCTCTAGGAATTCCTTACCCTCATCATCTGGCTTGAGCAACGTAGAAGCACATTTCAAAGCCATGAAAAAGAGTGCTTGTATTTCAATAGGATACCCGTAAACACCCTGAAATTAAGAACATAAATAATGCCTTTAGAGAATCTATAAACTAAATAATTTGAGAATAATCGCTGAATAACAATGAGGGAGATTTTTCCATAATGCAGTCCCTATTAAAGAAACTGATATTGAAAATGCATGTGAAGACTTAGATAAGAAATATATGAGATATTACTAAATTTAAAAAGATTTAGAAATGGGCATGCCTAATTAACATGTACAAAAAGTTGGTTAATCAAAATAATTTTCTCTAAAATGCGTATGACCAGTACTCTGGTACAATTAAAAGAAAAATACTGGAATGAGATTCACTTAGCAAATGTGAAAATAATACTTCGAGTATTTCAAATTCTTCTTCTGTCAAAATATACTATAAACTAGGTGGGCGACCTCTTTCCTATGTTGTCGTGGTTCTAAGATTATCTTGATCTGCAATAATGATCCAAATAAGAACTTCTATTCGAGTATAGATCTACCTAGTCTTTCTATAATGAGGGGTGTGGAAGCTACAGTAAAGAAGGCAGGTGAAGAAAAAACAGCTGTTCAACTTCTTTACAATTTTTTTTTTTTTTTTTTATCATTGTTAACATATTTACAAAGTTAATATAGCCATATTTAACGCGGCTCGGAACCAACCATATCTCTATAAATAGCACGTGGTTTACACATGCATATCCACTAAGTAACAGTATTTCATTAAAGTAGATCCAGGACAACCCTTTACGATTATGTTTGTATGTATACGCTATCAACTGTAATTCAAGTTCGTATCAGCAACCAAATGGCTCCACACGCAGTTAAATTATAGACATGGAATAAATACTAAAAAAAGCTTGAAAGACGTCAATTTTCTACAAAAAGAAAAAAAATGCTTTATCAAAAAAAAAAAATAAATGAAAATGGCTTTATCATACGAATGACAAAGGCCTCATGTGCAGACATACTTATGTTGATATAAAACTTTTAGAGTACTAAGCAATAACACTCAGAATGGTGTTAGCATGTTAGAAGATACTGATATACTATTGTGAGAACATATAGGAATCAGTTAGATGGCAGGAGCAACTGAGACACTATAAAGTCAGTGCGTAGCATTATACAAAACTACCACTTATTTGGTAAATTTGGAAAATGAAGTGCCTAAAATTCAAGCAATTACTTGATGCAATCATGTTGACAATACGAAAATACGACACTGCAAAAGTCTCTGTTAATAACTACACTTAATTAGACTCCAATCCTTTCGAAAGTGAAAAACATCAAGGACCGGTCATATTATACAAGTTTTCTAGTAATTGTACAATTGTTCTTCCACTTACTCTTCATAACCTAAACAAGAATAAGACACCAAGCCAATATAGTTTGAGCAAAGGACCATTCTGTAACATAATGTTGAAGATTAATATAGTCATATCAAGAAAGGGTTCTATGAACAAGTAGTGTCACATCATGAAAAGGTTCACTGTCAGGACCAATCATCTTCAGCGAAAATATGGACAATTTAACAAAGTTTATTGTTTAGACTATTTTTTTGTGTTTGTTATTAGTGGAGGTATCAAGTCAAGGGTCAGGTGGCTAAGCCCTGCAAGGTCATTATGTCAGAATAGGGTGGTTTCTTTATAGGCCAATCATCTCAGGAGTTATATGTGAAGATCTCTTTCAAGTACTCTGTATTAGAATAATGAGTGTGCTTCCCTTCCCTAGATGTAGGGTGGATGGCAAAAGGTTTCTAGGTTTCTTCTACTCATTGTTCCTGCATGGATCTCAATCTAAACCATCTGAGTAACTTCTTAGGTAAATAAACAAATGTGATGGGTCCAATGATGGTGGCATTCCACCATTAAATACTCAAACTCTATGATACACAACGAACACGTTAAATGGCGTATCCTATACGATCCTTTTAACAAAGCATATCAAATCATTGCTAAAATAGATATATTGGATGTCTATGTTCATTGCATTTTTTATCACCCTGTACACGTTAGAACTCGGAAGATTATGATATATTATCAACTACACCATCAGATTAGTTGATCACAATATATGGGTTATTTTAATATACTGCCATAAAATAAAAGTTCACACTATATTATTGCCATATCCTCGGTTTACTGTTATCCATATTTATACTATTAACACCATTTAAACATTTACTAGCTTTACAACAAATGTAATAAAGACAAAAGGCAAACTATATAAAATAAACACCAAATATATGAATGAACTATCATGAATTTTAGTATACATTAATCTAATTTGATTACAAAGATACGTGGATAAGTACTCACCATTCTACGGTCAACCATACAGCACCCATCAGCACAGAGTAAAGTTGGAAATGTATCAAACCCTTCAGATAGACATAAACTCAAAATAAGGCGTATGCCTCTTTGGCATTCAGGAAGTTCATTTATTGAATTGTCCCCAGTTGATTTAGAGTAAGCTCGAAGCAGTATGATCCACCAAAATCCAGAATCAACAGGTGCAACTCTTCCAATTGCACTTTCACCAAAATCAGCAATCAATGTGTCATGATTCCGAACAGTGTCATGGAACACTTTGAAACTGGCTGGCATCACCCCTTCAGCTAACTTGAAATTATCAATCCTTTTCTCCCATGACTGAAGACGAAGAGTCTTCAAAAGAAAGTACTTGACAATGTCAGGCTCTCCATTCATCAGAAAAGCCAAGGCACTTGGGACAAAATCTCTCACGAAAACCTAAGCAAGTGAATGAAGTGAGAAATGTCATGGGTCATGCAGAATAATACCAGCCGGACATCAAAAGGATATATGACATTATTAACTAATAAGTGAGAGACTTGGTCAACGCGATGGTCCAGATTCCAACATACAACATGGTTAATTAGAGTGTAAGACGTGTCTGATACAAGGTTGGATATAAACACGTGATAATATGCATGCATTCCAGAATAAAGAAGGTCGGCTATCAACAATAATGATGTCATATCCTCACCATCAATAATGCAAGATCTTAAGCAAAAAACAGATGCTATTCAAATCCACAACTACGCTCGATGAAGTAAAATCTGAACTAAAATGAGGGGGAAAAGAAGATAGTGCACCTGGTCGTAATTAAGCTTATGCTCTGATTCGGAAGTGTCCAATGCTGCAATAGTCCCGACAGCTCTGCCACGGAAATAAACCAAAGAACGACGCAAAGCTTCCCAAGCTTCATTATAAATGGGTGGTGGTGGCTCAGGAGTATGGTCAGCAGCAATAGGGGTATTATAACCAGACCTTCTAGCAGCAGGAGAACCACCAACATTATCAAGATGATCACTGAAACGAAAGTGTTCAGTGTTTCTTGCAGAATGTAGCGGTGGTGAATAACTCATGGAACTAGTCAAATCATTAAGTGACCTTTCATCCATAGATCTCTTTCTATCTCTATCCATATTCAAAGTTCTTGGTCTATCTCCTAATCTCGAAAACTCATCATAATCATCAACAACCTCAGCTGCTGTAGCAGTAGATGGTGGTGATGGCGAATGACTCTTTATACTACTAGTTTCATTCCCATTCTCAGTTACTCCATCCATTGAAACCACAGACATTACTATCTAGTCTAGTAATAATAATACAACTAATTCAAAATTTCAATACCTGCATTAAAACAAACATTATTTCATCAAAATTAGGGTTTTATAATTAACAAATCTAATAAAATAGAAAAAATTGCGAAATCTACTACTACCTAGTAATCTAGTAATAATACAATTAGTTCAAAAAATTTCAATATCTTCATCAAAACAAACAATAGTTCATTATCATAATTAGGGTTTTTATAATTAACAAATCTAATTAAACTTCAAAAACAACAATTCAACTTCAATTATTTAAAACAAAAGATTTCAAAATCTACTACTAAGTACTAACTAGCTAGTATTTACTGATAAAACAAGATTTCAGTATATCTACATTAAAACAAACACTAGTTCATCATCATAATTAGGGTTTTTATAATTAATTAACAAATCTAATTAAAACCTCAAACACAACAATTCAAACACCATTATCAATTACTTAAAACAGAAAACTGCAAAACTCTACTAATAATACAACTAGTTCAAGATTTCAATATATCTACATTAAAACACAAACACTAGTTCATCATCAAGATCAGTTCATCATCAAGATCAGGTTCAAACACATTAATTTAAAAAACTTCATTAGATCATCAATCAATTACTTAAAGAATCACATTCCATTCCATTTGATTTGATTTGAATCGAAGAAGAAGAAACTCTGCAATAAACTTGAATTTCAAGAAATCAAAACTTTCCGTAATTCAAATAGAATGATTTGAATGTTGATGATGATGATCATGCAAGAAGAAGCAAGACAAGATGATTTGTTGAATCAAGAAACCCTAACTTAGCTCAAGAGAGAGAGAGAGAGAGAGAGAGAGAGAACCTTCGAAGTAGAGAGAAATGCACACTTTGAAAATGAATCAACGACGACAATAACAAGTGGAAAGCAAGAACAAAGGTGTGATTGGGTTTTTCTGAAAGAGAGAGAGAGAGAAAGGTAAACTGGTTATTACCGGTTAAAATTAGAGTTATAACTGGGTATAACCGGTTAATATGGTTTGGTTTGTTTGTCGGATTAGAGAAAAGAGTCAAAGACATGACGTGATGTGATTCTTCGGTGAAACCAAAGAGACTTAATTACTAGTTAATTAGTGGATTAATTACTACTAATTGGTGTACTGTCATTTCCCACTTACTTTTGTTGGATTTATTCCAAAGACAGTATGATATGGGCTTATGGCATATCCGATGACTTGGAAAGTGGACGTACATACAATTTCAAAACTTAAATTTTTTTTTTTTTTTCTTGACTTATTGAAGTTAACTTACTTTTTTTATTAACTTGACTTATTGAAGTGTTAATTATTTACATTGGTTTGTGTAAGGATGACAACCTAGACAACCCGTAATTAGATATTATTTTTTTGGCTGTGTTTGGTTCTCAGAATTTGAATTTTGGGAAAGCGAAAGGCATGATAGGAATTAAGGTGCCCGATGAAAGGCACTGAGGTGATATGGTCATCTAGGAGATAACGAGCATAAACAATAAGTTAATAAGAGAGATAGAAAGAGATCTTAGGGAAAGATATATAGTTAGACGTTTTTGTTCTGATTATTCTGGTTATAACCTGGGGTGGTGCCCAATACCTAATGAGCTTGGTAGTTTGGTTGAGCAGTAGGGTAAACTAGAAGTTTAGTTGAAGGAAGGAGATTGGTGAAAGGATGAGCTTGGAAACTTTGAAGCTAAAGAAGGAACGAAGAAGTTAGTAAAGTGGTTAGTGATAGTTGGCAACGACTCTATTATCAGATTGAGCCACGTGTATAATTTGAACTTTGAAAATTTCATATTTGGTTAAGGTAAAAACATGGAAATGATTGCAGGCCCCAATTAAGAGCCCAAAAAGCAACATTTTCCTATCTAAGGAACAAAATGTAAAAAAGGCCCCAAAATTGTGTTGAAACAAAGCATTGAGTTCTTGGCATAATAAGCATTCATCTCTTGGCATAGTAAGCATTCCTCTTGGCATAGTAAGCATTCACCTCTTGGACTTTAAAATGGGGCCTTTTTTACATTTTGTTCCTTAGATAGGAAAATGTTGCTTTTCGGTCCCTTATGGGGGTCCATTTTTTTTTTCCCTGAGGTAAAAATTGGATGCACGTGCAACGCATATGCAGTGTAGGTTAATGGGTACTCAAAAAATATAAGTTTGTTAACTCAAGTCGATTGTTAATTAGTCTTAATTCTTAACAGTCAGCTCACTGAAGTTGCCCTAAAGTCTTAATATGCACTAAAAATGTACATGTATTTATGAATTATTTAGGTGTCACAAAGTCTAAAAACCCTTTCACAAAATGGAAACCGTAATCCAACAAAATAATAATCCTTAGAAAACAAAATTACTTCCTTCTAAAATACCGGCCAGTTTTACCAGTCATAATTGAAAAAAATTTGCAAACTTTGTTCATAGAATCAAAAACCTTGACAAAATTTATGTCATCACATTGTCCTTTTTTATTACCTGCATTTTTATTCATAGACTAGTCATCTATAGATATCTTATTAGCTTCTTGATTACCATATAAACCTCCCCTTTATTGCTTGGTCCTACTCTAACGAAGTTAGAGGTTATTGTTAAGGTGAATAAGTAAGTAACCTCAACATGGTGGCTGAGTTCATCTACAACAACAGTAATTCGAACATGTTGGGGTTTTAGAAGTGTAACTAAATAAGTGACAATCATATATTTATTGTTATATCGATGAATTCTAGTGTTTTAAGACAATCTGTTAGTAAGATTTGTATGATATATAACTATTATCACTATATGATATAACATTTCTATCCATCACTTTGCACCCTTCTGAGCTGTGCTTCTGTTGATCTAAAAACCCAAAAGTATTAGAAACAAAAGGAATTAATGAAATAATGTTGGTTCGTTGCACATATTTTTTCATGTTTTTGTACTTTAGCTATAACTGCATGAATGGTTGTTTGGCTCACCTTGAAAATTCCATTACCAAACCCCATCATTAGAGATGCCCATGTGTTGTCAACACATGCATGTTTCCGTTTTGACCGATTGTATATCAAAACATCAAAAACATCAGCTTCGCGAAGTGTTTATTAGTTATAGAAATTTATTAGTAATATGTAAAAAAGATTTTTTACATATCTGATCAGCCTGCTAAGAGCATCCGGTAGAACCGTAGAACTAAAACAAAACATAAGGATACAACCGAAAATAAAAGCAATATAAATCCCATTAATGGAATCAATCGAGACATATGTATACGGCGTTTTTGGAGTCGCTCCTGGGAATAAACTCCAATGTTGGATTAATTTATGTATAAGTGTTGTGCCATACACAATTTATAGGGCCAGGTCGATAGGTTTATATACATAGACACACACACATTATTCTCAAGGTAGGACTTTGTGTGTAATGATCATTAGAGTTTGCGTATGGTGAGCTGAGCACCATATTGGGGTGCTACAGTTGGAGCTAAACAAGGAGCATGCATATAGGTGGGTGAAAGCTCAAATGAGAAATGTTGTAGAATCATAGTGATAGCTATCTTAGCATTTATCCATGCAAAGTTTTGTCCAACGCAAGACCGTGGCCCTGAACCAAATGGAAAGAATGAAAGTTTAGTTTTGGTCGCCTTTGAAACTTCCGAGAATCTATCTGGATTAAATTCATCGGCATCTTGTCCCCATAGGTCACGATCATGGTGAACGAAGACTGTTAGAGGCCAAAGATATACCCCAGGTGGCATAATGACATTTCCTAGTTTCAGCTTCTTGTTTGTAAGTCTCTTTCCAGGTGCAGGTGCAGGTGCAGGAGAATATAATCGAAGAACCTCATTTAGAATCATGGACACCTATAGCAAAGGTTAAGAAACTCATTAGTATTTCGCGTATGTGAGTATATGCGTGGTAGATATAAAGTAATTAATGATGGAGCTTTAGTTTTAAAAACATGTAATGCTTACAATTTTAAGTTGGTTCAACCGATCAAAATCTGGTTTGCTCTTCCCAAATACTTTTAAGACTTCAACAAAATCATTGTCCAAACAAGCCAGTTCCCAAGTGTCTCCTTCCCTGCAAGCCATACAAACTTGCACTCTTGTACTACATCGTCTATACTTATTCCCACTTTTTTCATGCCTTTGTTGTCTTCCATTCCTTTGAAAGTAGATTGCACTAAGCAACCTAAAATGTCGTTGTTATGTGCTTCTCCAGTTTTCATAGCCTTTTCTTTCCTAATTACAATACCCCTCATAAGAGTATGTACGTAATACTTCATTCTTCTGTTTTCTTTGGTTGGAAGAAAACTGTAAAGCCATAGGTTGAAATTGAAATAAGATAATGGAGTAGATTTGTATGTGGATAGGTGTTAGACCTTTTGGCCTTGAGCACTTCTGACAAGCTTGAGGGCATGTCAGAATGCAGCCCCGGTGCGGGCATTGTCAGATTACAAGGAACCAAGGTGCGGTAGGCAGTACCGCGCTGCATTCTTGTCAGGCGGCAAGGTAGATCATGCTGGTGCATTGATGATGGTTCGATTGGCTAGATGTTGGGAATACATGTAGGCAGTGTGCTGGACATTGCCTTGAATCCAGGTGGCTTGGGAGCGGTTATGACGGTTACGACAGTTATATAACCGCTCACACGTGGCAAGCATGTGTTGGCTAGACTTGACAGATGTTGGGAGATGTTTGCTGGGCAGACAGGTGTGCAACACATCAGCAGGAAGTTGTCAACAGATCTGGGTAGGTACTGGCGGTTAGGTAACTGCCACACATGGCAAGAAGAGAGTGTTTAGAGGAACACTTGTAATAAGGCTTGGTGTGGGCTTGTCACACCATGACATGTGTAATAGTTGCTGGTCTATATAAACCAGACTTGGTCTGATTTGGGAGGACAGACTTGAGTGAGTGTATTTCCCCAAGTGTAAAGAAATAAAATGGCTGAGGCCTTGTAAACCAGTTTAGTGTTTGTCTTGTGTGTGTATTGCCTGAGACTAGATAGGGTTCTAGTGGCATAACAGGGCAGCAGACTTGGCAGAAAACTTGTCAGAAAATTAACCCTGTTACAACTGGTATCAAAGCACAGTTTTGGAGATGGCGGGTGGTAACAATCTGATGGCAGAACGTGTTACGCGGCTGGAACAAACTTTGACAGAACTGACTGGTATTGCTGGAGATGTCCAGTCTGACGGACAGACTCCGCTGGTCCCTTTAATGGCACGTCTTGAGGCTGTTGAAAGGAAGCAAACTGAGTTGTCGTTGCTGTTCGACAACTTGTCCCACGACATGGAGCAATTGGCGCAGAATTCTTCTGACGAATTGAGTGTTTTGAAGCGGGCTTTGAATGGTGGAACACATATGAACGTTCTCAAGAAAGTGCCTGAACCCAAGGCATTTTCTGGTGCTCGTGATGCGAAGGAACTTGAGAACTTTCTGTGGGATATGGAGCAATATTTTGCTGCTGTTAGTACCCCAATCGAGCAGCAAGTCACTCTGACCAGCATGTACTTGTCTGGTGATGCCAAACTGTGGTGGCGATCTCGGGTAGATGATGATGCATCTGCTGGCAGACCCAAGATCGTGATGTGGGACGCATTGAATAAGGAACTCAAGGAGCAGTTCCTGCCAAGCAATGCAGCGTGGCTGGCGAGGGAAGCTTTGCGAAAGTTGAAACAATCTGGTACAGTTCGGGAGTATGTGAAGGCGTTCACATCCTTGATGCTCAACATCAAGAATATGTCCGAAGAAGACAAGTTGTTTAACTTCACAACTGGTCTCCAATCATGGGCTCAAGCGGAGTTGAGGAGACAAGGTGTTAAAGACTTACCCTCGGCCATAGCAGCAGCGGATGCTTTGGTTGATTTCAAGACCATTTCTTCTACTTCCGGTGAGAGTAGTAAGAAATACCAGAAGGACAAAGGCAAGGAACCTGACGGCAAAAGAGAGCAGTATAGGAAGTACAACAAAGAGGGGAGGACGCAGACCAAACAGGATGAAAAGCCTATGGATGGCCAAAACAAAGGCTGTTTCATCTGTGATGGTCCGCATCGTGCTAGAGATTGCCCGAGGAAGGAAAAGCTCAATGCTTTAGTTGCTGATGGGGATAATGCGATGGTGGAGTTACCTCGCTGCAATCCCCTTGTCCGTTTGAATGCGATTGTGGAAGAGACGCGGCCGTCTCTTGTCCATTTGAATGCTGCCATGCATTCAAAGAAGAGTGCGCAGTTGATGTTTGTAGATGCAAGGATTACCGTTGGTTATATGTTGACTAACAGCGGTAAAGTAAGGGCCATGGTGGACTCTGGTGCCACTCATTCCTTCATCTCAGAATCTGCGGCCGAAAGCTTGAAGATCAAACTAAGTCATGACCCGAGTCAAGTGAAAGTTGTGAACCATGATCCCATCGGAAGCAAAGGTATGGCTACTGTTGGAATACAACTTGGTTATTGGACTGGTTCTATTGATCTACTTGCTATTCGTTTAGATGATTTCCAGGTTATACTTGGATACGACTTCTTGTTGGATAATATGATGGCGATCGTACCTCACATGAATGGTCTCATGGTGATGGATCCAACAAAACCAGGATTTATACCTGCTGTTCCTTCGGTACAAATCAAGGATGAAGTGAAGTCAGAATCAAAGAGTGATGTTAGTATGCTGTCCGCTGTTCAAGTAAAGCGAGGATTGCGAAAAGGGGTTGAGACTTTTCTGGCTGCCTTGGTAGAAATCAAACCAGGCCAGCAGATGGAAGTTCCAGATTCGGTGGTTAGTGTTCTTGACGAGTTGGTGGACATCATGCCTGCTGAATTGCCAAAGAAGTTGCCTCCCAGACACAATATCGATCATCAGATCGAACTGGCCTGGTTCCTGGTGCACGCCCTCCTGCCCAGGCTCCTTACCGCATGGCCCTCAAAGAACTTGAAGAAATGCGAAGGCAATTGACTGAATTACTCGATGCTGGGTATATACAGCCCTCAAAGGCTCCCTATGGCGCACCTGTGCTCTTTCCGAAGAAACAAGATGGGGCTCTTCGAATGTGTGTAGACTATCAGGTGCGTATTGCCCCAGGAGATGAGGCAAAGACTGCTATGGTGACTCGGTATGGGTCATATGAATATCTGGTAACTAATGCACCAGCGACCTTTTGTAATTTAGTGAATGATGTTCTTTCTTATTACATTGATCGTTTTGTTGTGGTGTACTTAGATGATATTGTAGTCTATAGTCAGACTTTAGAAGAACACAAAGTTCTGACCAGATTTAGGGAGTATAAATTGTATGTAAAGAAGGAAAAGTGTGAATTGTATGTAATCACACATGATCAGGTCCGTATGGAAGAACGGAAGATCAAGGCTATTATGGAATGGCCTGCGCCATCTAAGGTGGCCGAACTTCGCCCATTTTTGGGCTTAGCCAATTGTTATCGCAAATTTATCATGGACTACTCAAAAAGGGTGGCGTTACTGACAGATTTGTTGAGAAAATACAGGAAATGGACAGGGACAGAAGATTGTCAAAGGGCGTTCGATGATTTCAAGAAGGCAGTTTCATCCGAACCCGTGTTGTATTTGCCAGATTTTTCGGTTCCATTTGAAGTGCATACTGATGCGTCAGACCAGGCTGTTGGAGGAGTGCTGGTTCAAATGGGGCATTCTATTGCCTATGAAAGCCGAAAATTAAATGGTGCGGAGCAGCAACACACTGTTCATGAGAAGGAAATGACAGGAGTCATTCATTGCTTGCGAGTATGGTGTCATTACCTACTTGGTACGACATTTGTGGTGCGGACAGACAATGTAGCGATAATGTTCTTCACTACACAGAAGAAGTTATCACCCAAGCAAGCACGCTGGCTGGAGTTCTTGGCTGAGTTTGATGTGTCCATTGAGCATAGATCTGGTCGGTGCCAGGTTGCTGATGCATTAAAGAGAAAGGTCGTGGAGATAGAGAATGCTCTAATGACGATTGAAACAGATTTTCTGCCCAAAATCAAGAAAGAGAAGGACGTGACAGCAATGAAGCTGCTTCAACAGGTGTGTGAAGGCATTGTCCGTAAGTTTTGGGAGGATGAGGGCATCCTCTATGCTAAAGGGGGGAGACTCTATAGCAGCGATTTGCGCAGAAAATTGATGAAAGAAATTCATGATTCTCGCTGGGCTGGTGATCCAGGAAGAGAAAGGATGTTGACTCTATTGGCTAGAAGTTACTATTGGCCAAAGATGGAGGACGACGTTGAGTTATATGTGAAGACATGTCTTGTGTGTCAAAAAGACAAGACCGAGAAGAAGAAAACAGTGGAGTTGTTCTTCAAATATGTTGTGAGGTATTGGGGGATACCCGAGGATATTGTAAGCGACCGTGACACACGGTTTACTGGCAGATTCGGGACTGCCTTGTTCGGATTGCTGGGATCCGAATTGAAGTTTAGCACAGCCAATCACCCTCAGACTGACGGTCAGACAGAGAGATTGAATGGCTTGCTAGAAGAGTATTTGAGGCACTATGTGACAACGAACCAGCAGAATTGGGTGGAATTGCTAGACACAGCGCAGTTTTGCTACAATCTGCACAAGAGTGCTTCAACAGGATTGAGTCCCTTTGAGTTGGCTACAGGCCAACAACCTCTAACTCCTCATGAAGTGGCAAAGACAAAGTCTCAAGGAAGTTGTCCTGCGGCTTACAGATTTGCCCGTTCGAAGCAAGAGTTGCTTGAGGATGCTATGGACAGTCTTGCAAAGGCCCAGAAGCGTATGAAGAAGTATGCTGACCAGGGGCGACGTGATGTTGAGTTTCAAATTGGAGATAAGGTAATGTTGAAACTTACTCCACAGATTTGGAAGAAGGTCAGTAGTAAGACAGTTCACAGAGGTTTAATCCCGAGGTATGATGGACCTTTTGAGGTCATGAAGCGAGTTGGGAAGGTTGCCTATAGGTTGATCTTGCCGGACCGACTGAAAGTTCACCCAACCTTTCATGTAAGCTATCTAAAGCCGTATCATCCTGACTTGATGGACAAGGGCAGGCATGGGTCAAAGAAGAGAGCACCGCCTACTGTTCAGAAGCACTTCGACAAGATGATTGAGAAGATACTTGATCATAAGACGGAGGGCCAGAGTAGACAGAACAGACGGACGTCATATTTGATTCAATGGAAGGGTACATCTGAGGCAGACGCTACATGGGAAAAGGATGTGACATTGTGGCAGTTCGAGAAGGAGATCCAAGCCTATTTGGCTAAGTGCTGATGAGGACATCAGGCTTTAAAGGCGGGAGGGTTTGTTAGACCTTTTGGCCTTGAGCACTTCTGACAAGCTTGAGGGCATGTCAGAATGCAGCCCCGGTGCGGGCATTGTCAGATTACAAGGAACCAAGGTGTGGTAGGCAGTACCGCGCTGCATTCTTGTCAGGCGGCAAGGTAGATCATGCTGGTGCATTGATGATGGTTCGATTGGCTAGATGTTGGGAATACATGTAGGCAGTGTGCTGGACATTGCCTTGAATCCAGGTGGCTTGGGAGCGGTTATGACGGTTACGACAGTTATATAACCGCTCACACGTGGCAAGCATGTGTTGGCTAGACTTGACAGATGTTGGGAGATGTTTGCTGGGCAGACAGGTGTGCAACACATCAGCAGGAAGTTGTCAACAGATCTGGGTAGGTACTGGCGGTTAGGTAACTGCCACACATGGCAAGAAGAGAGTGTTTAGAGGAACACTTGTAATAAGGCTTGGTGTGGGCTTGTCACACCATGACATGTGTAATAGTTGCTGGTCTATATAAACCAGACTTGGTCTGATTTGGGAGGACAGACTTGAGTGAGTGTATTTCCCCAAGTGTAAAGAAAGAAAATGGCTGAGGCCTTGTAAACCAGTTTAGTGTTTGTCCTGTGTGTGTATTGCCTGAGACTAGATAGGGTTCTAGTGGCATAACAGGGCAGCAGACTTGGCAGAAAACTTGTCAGAATATTAACCCTGTTACAATAGGTATAATAAAAAATAAGTTGTGGAACCTGAAGCCTGGGATGCGTGTAAATCCTAGAGTTTGTACAACACGGTCAAGTAGTTCCCTTTGGAGTTGGAATAGTCGCTTTCCTTCTGCATAACTACAATTGAATATCGTTCTACATGCAACATCAATAGTTAAGTTGTGTAATTCAGGCCAAACATCCAATTCACATGATTCTGTCGATACCAACTTCTGCCATCTGTTTAGCATCTCACTGCAGCTAGCATGAGAGACAGGTAGCATCATCTGAATCCAATAATACCATGGAGGTTTGAAATTTGTTCATGAATCTAAATATACTTTCAAAGAATAACTACAACCCATATATTAACCTTCAACCTATCTAGATGGAACGCTGGGGTAAGATTTTTCCTGTGCTTGGTCCACTTTTCTCCATCATAGCCTGCAATTGTTACCAACATTTTCTGTTGGGCAGTATGTTAGTAATGCATAAGTATAATTCTAAGTGAAAACAGAATAAATAAAGTATGCAAACCAGAACAAAAACTTAAGACAGTATGATGTGATCGAGTCGAGAAAATCTCTGTCCTTAAGACATAATTTTCCCCAACAGGTGCTGTATGGGTGTAATGCAAACTGTCTCCCAGGATACAACGATCAATACCTTCGTCGTGTAGCAGCACTTCAAACAAAACGAAGACGGCGAACCAGTTCAGTGATGTAACTCTCTCAAGGACACACAGGCAATGAATGATATGATAATGAGTATGAGGTTTTCGAATGAATGAACAATGCAGACACTGACAAGGTATTTATAGCAAGAGAAAACTAAGTGAACAGACACTTGGGCCGAAACAGTTCATTGAACTGACACACCTAATGGGTCGAACCAGTTCTATGAACAGACACCCATTTAGGCTTAACAGACACTTTGGGCTTGAAACAGTTTTATTCAAGGGACACAATCTTTTGGGCCCGAAACAGTTTTATGAAAGGTTGCACCTATTTGGGTCGAACCAGTAGCAAACCGGTTCGGAATAAGTATGCACCTATTGGGATTTATTCCAATGGACCTTTCTACTAAAAAGATTTTGTTGGATCACCAAGATCCAAATCCAAATCCAAGCCCGAGCCGAGCCGAGCCGGGTCGGTCGGACGGCGCGTGTGTTTCAGGCCCAAGCCCATGTAAAGTTCCGCCCAACGCGCGAAAACATTGTAACCCCAAGGGCTACACCCTTATTGTACATGAGGGATTTTTCTAGACAAAACCTTATCTCCATGGGTCAAATGTGGGACTATCACTTTTCCTTGCTTTGTCTCAAGTTGTTTGGAACTTGGGACACCAATTTCTCATTCAATATGGAACAGTTTTAGACGTATGAATATTCTGCGAGCATCTACTCGGAACGAGGATTCCATACGTACCAAGATCTTGCTCAACGGAGCTCTAAAACATATCGAGATGTCCAGCCAAAGACCTTGTCAGATTTCTGTCAGATTTCTGACAGAATCTGTTCAAACTGTTTCCAACAATAATAACATGTTTTATCAATTGTATTAAAACTGAGTATGGAATTGTCGCATTTAGGAATAAAATATCAGGGACATAAACAGGAAAATAAGAGATGAGGATCAAGTTTTTCCATATTGGATACTTTACTTTAATGTACGAATATATGGTATGTAATTAAGCAATTGCTACACTCCAACAAATACAGGCGAAGGGTTTGTAGACTCAATAAGATTGAATGTTCTGGTGGTTCATGCTAAAGCGTACTTCCTAAGGCATTCGTCCCTCAATCTGCACAAAGAAGCCTTGGTGTGTACTGTGTCTCATATGATGTTTATATTCAAAAAGTTATTATACTAATAATATTGATTTCATTCAATATGCATTTTATTGTTATTTAAAAATATTTTTAACTACCCTAAGCATAGTTGAATTTTATTGTCATTAAAAAATATTTTTAACTACTGTAAGCATAGTTGAATTATAAACTGTATACATTGGTTGACATTAGCGTAGCGAAGCCACGGGTACAACTATTATATATACATTGTGGAATATATACACTGTGGAATAGTTATATATACACGTGTTGTTATATTTACCACCTTCATGACATGCCCTCAGGGCCGCCACTGATGCAAGCTTCCATTATGTGGCATGCTTTGGTATTACAAGAAACGTGTGCATGTTTTGTTAGCTGGCAGACATTCAGAATTTGGTTTTTCACAAGTTCCTTTCATGGTTTGGACTTTCTATCAGACCCAATCGGGTGGATGGACTTCCTCGGCCGCACATTTTATTAGACCCTATTGGATGCAGTAAAGCTATTTGCTTTGCTCACAGTTCTTCTCAACGACGTTGTTGGTCGGTTTCTCTATAACTTTTGTGGTCGAAGATCCTTGTGACCCAATAATAGGATTTTTGTGACCCAACAATAGGTGTGGATGCCTGTATTAACATGTTTTCAGATTAATGGATTAACTAGGGTCAAGTCACAAGTGAGCTGATCAAAATAAAAGTTTGAGGATGGAAGTAATTGCACCTTAATATAGTCAAAATTGCCTACGTACTCTACCTCATGGGACTGGAAATTAAAAATCAAACCATCATATTTCTATTAAGTTTTGCGGAAGTACGTTAATTACATTAACCAGGGTTCCAAAACTCGGTTATAAACCTGTGTTGAGAATGGCTTGCTGGCTAAGCTAGCTAGCTCCTTCACCAATATGGCAATATGTACCCTAACTTGTCAATAGCCAGTAAGTCACCCTCTGGTTTAAAAACTAGGGTAATTTCCCGAATAAGTACAACATTATGCAGATCCTTCCCAAATAAGTAACAAGTATAAAAACTTTCCCAAACAAGCACAAAGATTCTCTTTAAAAAGTTTTTTTTGTCTTTTAGCTAATTTTTCTTCCGATATTACCCTTAGTACTTAAATAATAGTTTTTGTTTTATTTTTTTGTTTGAATGACCGATGTGACATGTGAGAAAAATATTCTTCTTTAAATAAGGACCATTGGATTTGTATGATGAACTGTGACCGTCGGATCTAGAGTTTAGTTGGGCTAATATGTAAGAAAACCGAAATTATCTGCTAATCTGCTAATCAGATACACGTGGCAGAAGTTTAACAGGTAAGAAAGAGGCGGGCTTTTAGTTGGGGAAAAATTAAAATTAGGGATTTCAATTTCAATTTCGGTTAGCAAACAGCTTCTCTCTCATCTTCTTCTTCTTCTTCAACCGGCGCAACTGTTCCTCTCATCTTCTTCTTCTTCCTCAACCGGCGCAACTGTTCCTCTCATCTTCTTCTTCTTCCTCAACCGGCGCAACTATTCCTCTCATCTTCTTCTTCTTCCTCAACCGGCGCAACTGTTCCTCTCATCTTCTTTTTCCCCAACCGTCATAACATCAATTTATAAGCCTCCATTCTCTTACTGTTTCAATTTGACAAAACATGAAGGAAATTAAGAAGCAGCAGCAGCAAACTAGAGATGATGAAATCGAAAAAGGTAGGCGATTTACTCTCACAGTTAGGTGTTCAACAACTAAATTTTTTGAACACTTTCAACATCCAAGTGATAAAATTCCACCGGAAGAGTTAGAATCATTTAGAAGTTCGCCCTTCGGTCAATTTCTCGATTTCAATTCCGAACATTTTCACATGATAACATCAGTTATCACAGAAATTGTGAGATGTAGAGTAGGTAGGTTAAAGTATGGTATTGGAGGAAGAGTTGTCGAGTTCAAAATGTCAGATGTGGCCATGATCTTAGGCCCTTTAAAGTTTGGAAATGTTCCAGTTGATTTTCTGATGAGGAAGCCGAAAGACTACACTACATTCAGGAGCAAGTACTTCGGTACAAACCTTCACATAAAGGATGAGCAGATTTCAAGTGCAATTACTGAAGCAAGGAGATTTATTGCTAAGGGAGAAGCTGATCCAAACGATGTTCATCGTTTGAACAGGTTGTATTTTCTGTGCATTTTTCTTCTTGCCGAGTCATCAAAAAATTTGAGTGTAAAGTACATTGATTTAGCCGAAGATTTGAATGCATTTGATAATTTTCCATGGGGTACTGTTGCTTTTCAATTGCTTGAGACTTCTCTTGAAGAAATTTATCCCAAAGTCATTGAGGATAATCCTAGTTTTTGCATCAATGGATGTATGTTAGCTTTTATGATTTGGGCATACTTGCACTTCCCTGATTTGGGTCCTAGGAGAGATAGAAGTGCTGGATTTCCATGGATGCTTGGATGGTCTGAGTTGCTCAACAAGAACAAAACTAGGAATAAAATTTCTTTGAGGCTGTTTCCCAAGAAAGGTAAATGTACTGTGGCATATCCATTAGATGTCACCCAGGAGGAAAGAGATCTTGCTAATCTACAACAGGTTGCAGAGGTAAATCCCCTTGAATTTTGTTTTTATCTTCTACAAAACAATGAATCCCCTTTCTGTATTAAGTTGATCTGTTATATTGTACAATCTATTTTCTAGAATGCAACTCTTATCTGCTACATTTTATTTGAAGTTTGAAGCTCATATAAAGCAGAACATGAAGAGTCTGCTTCCTCTAGGCCATCTGTGCCTACCATTCCGTCTTATCACACATCTTCAACAAGAAGTGGTGGAGGTTCAGATTTGCTTTCAATGGACAAGGATTTTCTTGAGACAATTCTGAGTGGAGTAGTGAAGGCATGCATGACTCAGAAGGTATGTTGTTTGCTAAAACAAAATTTTCCATTTTAATGTATCTGCTATATGACACTATCGTATCTGCTACTTTTGTGTTATATCTGTTACCTATATAATGTTATCTGCTACTTTTGTGTTATATCGGTTACCTCTATAATGTTATCTGCTACAATGTTTTGTCCTCATTTCTGCAGAGTGGTCAGCAACTTGATGAAAAACAATTTGTGAGGGATGCCTTAGGTCAGATTGGAAAGGGGGCATCCAAATCTAGGGCAACAACAGAAAAGAAGTCAAGTACCTCATCAAAGGCAACACCAAAAGCCAAACCTAAGACTAACTTGCCAGATAAAACCAAAAAACCTGGTCATCACAAACCTTCAAGTCACAGACCTTCACCTCACAAACCTTCACCTCACAAGCCTTCACCTCACAAGCCTTCTCCTAAGAAAAAGGTTACAGCCAAGACACCCATTGTTTCAACCCCAAAAGCTAGTGTATCACCCAAACCAGTTGGGAGAGTGAAACTTCCACCTAAGAAGAAACCCCCTACGACCAATCCCAACAGGGATTCAAAATCTAAGAGTGATTCAACACAGCTTAAACAACAGAAGAAAATTCCAAAGCCAACAACATCACCAACTTCAGTTAGAACTACCAGAAGTAAAGCCTTGGAGGATAATGTTACAACAGTTGGTAAATATGAGTTAAGAAGAAGGGAACAAACAGAACCAAAAGCTCCTGAAGTTAAGAAGAGGAAAAGATCAGAGAAAGAAGATAAGAAGGAAACCAAGAAGGTGAAAGTGGGGGATAAAGTTGAAGAAGTTCAGAAGGGTAAAAGGGAGGGTAAGAAGGGAAAAAAGATGGGAAAAAGTGGTGATGATGAAGTGAAGGAGGGTGGTGTTTATGTGAGTGAAGAAATGATAGACATGGAATTATTCAAGCCCCCTGAAGTCCTTCTACTTGGCTGGTATGAGCAAGAAGAGCAAGAAGGTAATGAAAATGATGGAGATGGAACAAAGAAGGAAGAAATGGAGGTGAAACAAAGAAAGAGGAAGAAAACAGAAGTTGGAGTTCAGCCTTCAAGGCTACAACCTAATAGGAAGGTTAAGCATGAAGCAGAAGAACTGACATGGAGGAGAGATATTAGAAGGAGAAATGAGGAAAGGAAGAAAAGGGCAGTTGAAGCAAGAAAAACACAATCGGATGATGATGATGTCCCAAGCTCCAAGAAAGCAAGAAAATTGAGTTTAGGGGATGATGATGATAGTAGTGATAGTGAGAGTTTGAAGTTGTGGTGAAAAAGTTGAAAGAAGGAGGTAATCCTCTTGACACAGAGATGTCAAAGTTGAAACAACTTTCTATTCTTGCTTCAATGAAGGTTGATTCATCAACCATAGGTAGTTCATCTGCTACATCTGGTCATCCATCGGTTACAGATGTTCAGCCATCTGCTACAGCAAGTCAATCATCTTCTACAACAACAACACCTCCATCGGCTACAACAACACCAACAGGAACACCACCAGCATCTACAACCTCTAAGACTGAAGACTCAAAGGATGAGTCCACTGATGATGATTATGAACAATCTACAGGGGGGGTTGATGCTATAACTGATATTGTGATTGACAAGGAGAAAGTTCCAATAGATTATAGACTTGAAACTCCGAAAAGTTCAGCTAGTCCCAACAAAGATAAAGCCTCCATTCTTTATCTTGGTGTCTGTTCAAATGATGATGATGTTATCGAAAACTTCGATCTTCAGTTGTTTAGGGATAGAAAGAGGCAACAGGATGCAGAATACTTGGCCAAAATGTCACCTGAGGAGGTTGAGATTGGTCTTAGGTGTGATGCAATAATTCAAGATATTATGAGGGAACCATTCTTCACTAGGCATGTTGAAAAGTGGCAAGCAGATATGGTTCATTATTTCTGGGGATTAGCTAAGGAACCTTCGAGGCTTAGGCAGTATGTGAGGGTTTATGGTTATCTTCAATCATGCCCTGTGAGTGCTTTCAACACACTCTATAAAGACAACTGGCTTGATGATGAGGTTATTGATGTTTATTTGAGGTTGTTGGTTCGTTGATGATTGGAAGGAGGCCACAGGATTACAAGGAAGAAGATCAATATGCTGTGGTTCCAAATGTATTTCTACATGTAAGTATATTCTTGTTAATATTTATTCTTCCATGGTTATGTTCTTGTAATTCTATTACATGTAAGCAACTTCTTATTATTGCTTTCATCTGTTTAAACCCAAATCGCCTCTTATATGAAGCCTCAGTTTGATGCTCTGATGAAGGACAAAAGTTTTGCCAAAATGAAGCCACAAGAGAGAATATTATCTGGGAGATTTAGGATTCCATCAAATATTACTTCTCTTGTTGATCCATGGATAGGCCTCCGCAATCAAGTACACCCTGTGAAAGCTAAGGCACTTCTTGTCCTTTACAGGTATTTGCGTTCATTATACCACCTTATCTGCTACATTAGTGACTTAGTATCGGCTAGATATGGATGAGTATCTACTACTCCATAATAGACACTCTTTTATCGTCTACATTGTGATAAACTATCTTCTAGGTATATGTCTGTATCGTTTATAATGTACATTTCATCTACTATATCTTATATATCTATTATTAATGTAGGTGGAAAACAATCATTGGATTCTGCTCTCATTTAGTTTCAGTGAGAGTATAGTTAGGATCTATGATTCGTTGGGCTACAAAAGGGCAACTAATGAACAGAGAACCATGGAGAAGATGTTGCCCTATGCTATTTATGCTGCGGACCCATCTCAGATTCAACTTGATTGGAAATGAAGTGGAAGCGTGTGTATGTACCCTGTGTTACAACAACCCGACTTTTGTACTTGTGGGGCATTCCTTCTTGCATTCGTCGAATGTGTCCTTCGAGGAATACCACCGGAATTTGAGGCAGATCCTTTGCAGATGCGCTACCGCATTGCTAGAGACCTAGTTGATTGTGGGGAGCTACCACCAAAGAGAAAGACCTGATTATCTTCTATTGACATGTTTGTGAAGACTTGTATATACATTGTTTTGACCTAGTTGATTTTCTTGTATTCTGAAACTTATAGTATATTTGATTACCCTCTTCTTAACTCTGTTCTTAGTAGCAAAAGATAGCAAAAGTGTATACATAGCAAAAGATAGACTGCTCTTAGTAGCAGATAATACAGGGAATCTAAACTGTGTACATAGCAAAGTGTACACATAGCCAAATATTCTTCCCCCTACTATGCTGTTTGATTGAGAGGAGAGAGAGGTGGTCCTTCTCCAAACTGCATTGGAGTGAAAAGATCATAGTCATCTATGAATTCAGTGCAAGTTTTTTTGTTGTGACCTCTCCGTTTACACCTTGAGCATCTCCTACTCTGGACTGGGACACCTCAGCTTTACCTCTCTTCCTGACCACTTTAGGTCGACCTGGCATGCAAACTTAAGTGGTGGCAATATTTTTCTCGTCGGTCGTCGCAGTTGGCCATGACTCCTTCCCAGGAGTTGGAAATCCATTCTTCCTTGTACGTTTCCATGTATGTTTTAATTTCAAGAACAAAACATCAACAAACTTGTATGGATCATGGCCTACATCCTTTATGGCTGCCATGGCATGGGCACATGGGATCCCCATATGCTGAAAACCATTGCATGTACATGTTCTCTTGTTAAGATCGACTACACATGACCTAACAACATGCACCTGTAAACCGTCCAAATTCCTACTGAAACTCTTTCGACTGTGCCATCTTTCTTGCTGTGGACCATTGTGAATTATTAGCTCTTGACACCAAGTTGTAACTGGTGAGTTGAAACTTCAGGGAGTCATTGCGGTAATCGCGATAATGCCTAATCACAATTGTCTCTATCATTGCTGACAAAACAGTAGTAACTGGCCATCATTCTCTCCCCAACAATCATTTTGTTCCAGGACTCAACGTGATTTGTGGACACCAATTCCCTACCTACAACACATAATCAAAATCTCATTGTAGGCGATATATAACAACTTATAGGCGACAAAAGGCATATGTAGAAGAATGGAAACAACAAAATAGCAGATATATAGTTATATTGACTGACCTTGATTTTTCTTGAAAGCACTTGACCATTTTTCAACTAGGACCCAACATCCATAAGTTTTTCATGCGCCTTGCTTGACTAACACCAGATTCTAAGCATCCTTCCCCAAAATTCATCTGGTGAGAGTTTTGCATTATTCTTGGACCAAGAACTTGATTTTCTTGTTACCAAACTTGCCACTCAAGTGATAAGAAACAGTAACATATGGTAGCCTTTGGCAAGATTTTAGGGACCACCTGGATGACTTTTGTGCCTATCAGATAACAAATAAACTCATGATCCTCTCCAACAACATGGGCCCTTAACTTTGTGAAAAAACCAGTCCCAACTTTCATTTTTCTCTTTCTAACAATGCGAAAGCGATGGGGAAGATATGTTGTTGCCATCAACTGCAATTGCTGTAAGAATTGTGCCAGGGTATCTTCCCTTAAGAAAAGTTCCATCAACCCAAGATTATG